>JAHWFP010226297.1:0-17644 GCA_023313725.1 Lithobius niger
AAAAAAACGTGATGTTTTCAAAAAAAATCTTCAAATATCCCATAGAATACATTAGACAAAAGGCGGCATTGAGCCTTAGGCTTAAAGAAGGCTCAGCACTGGCAACATTAACCAAGTCTGGATTGAAGATTGGCCTTCTGAGGATACAAGATACACTAATCTGAGTAGGGAAAAAAAGACAGCTGCCCTGACTGGGATTCGAAGCCAGGAGATCCCACTTAGGAGCCTGGCATTCGAAGTACTGTGCTACCAGGGCAGATCACGGTTACAGGCGCTAGCCGAGTATTCAACCTTTATCAGTAGTAATCTAACGGTCACAAACATACACAAGGATGGAAAGCATCTTGCTTCTTGGCCTCCTCACTAGAAATAATACGATAAATAAAGAAAGAATAAAGCACAAGACAAAGGGGTAACGAATCAAACAGTCTGCATTAAAGACTGGCCTTGGGAGACGACAAGATACACTAATCTCCAAAGTGCTGCAATAATTAGACGCTGTTTTACTTCGAGAGATGTTTCAGCATTGATCTGGGCATTTAAGGTATACGTACGTCCTATAGAGCACCGTCATCGCTCTACGTTGCTCATGGCAACCGAACAACGCGTGCCGCCATCTTGTAGTGGTGGGGTAAATAATCGCGTATGAAGCAAGCAGACGACGTTACCTGGTTTAGCCATGGAGGAAGGAATTCGCTGGAAATCGCTGGAAATCTAAACAAGGACGAACCCTCAACTCCTCTTTTGTTGCCGCAGCCAGATATCCGACAATGTTAACCATCATGATGGATAAACATGACACCAGCGCTGATGGCACGAAACAAGCCAAAATAACAAAATGGCGGAAAGCCAAGCCGTTTTCCCCACCAGTCTAGCAAGAGGTCGGGCTCCACGGCCACATAACGACAGTATCGCAGCAAACTGTGACGTTACAGGTCACTGCTCTATAGTTGAATATGCAAGCCCTGTATGGTCACCATTCCTTCGGGGGGACATATAGGCTTGAAAGAGTCCGGCGAAAATTCACTAAATCTCTACCGGGATTTTGTAAGAAGTCATATGAGACAAGATTAAGGCCGCCCGCGGACTGAGCAACATGGCGGCGCGGCCAGGTTGCTGCAGCCAATGAAAATGATTAGTGCGTGGTTTTACATAAACGGTATGCATTCTCATTCGCTGCAGGGACCTCGCCGTGCGGCCAAGTCGCTCAGTGCGCGGGAGGCATTAAAATGCTCAATATGGTTCATTAGAATTACGGCGGGCAAAGGCGGACTTGGCATTTACATATTGTCTACGACACGGTTTATTGGATTACAACCCGCCAATTTTTTTTTTTAATTAGAAATTAGGGGAGAACGAGGTGTCATCCTTTGAAACGTCTTAAAAACACCATTTAGACTAAAACGCAGAAAGTACTTCTCTGCAAACCGAGAGTGATAAACGTGTGGAATGCACTTCCTGGTGACGTTGTTATGGCCCCATCCATTCAATGCTTCAAGACAAGGCTAAACAAATGTGATTTATTATCTTTATTATAACTACCAACAAGATTGCTCTGCGTTCCTACTCCTATTGTAGAATTGTATATGACCTTGTATATTATTTCGTGGGCAGGTGTAAGTGATTTAACAAAACCCCCACCTGTACCGTTTTGCTGTTATCTGGCAAATAAACTTTATTATTATTATTATTACAATTGTCCCTATTCGGACTCGAACCCAGGACTTCGCGCTTAGAGTGGGCCGTTATAAGAACGAACGGTGGAGTTCAACTCTGAGCCCACATTAGGGAGGGAAGGTGGAAAGATAGTGTGGTAATGAAATTAGCACTACATCATTTGCCTCACCAGCTTTCTACCAAGCCACTTTCATGTGGGATCAGCGTTGGTTTCTCCCGTTCGTTCTTATAACGGTTCGAGTTTACCTGGAAGTCCCGGAAGGGGTTCTCCAATTTCGTAGACCCATTTTGGCAGAAAATTTTTTTTTCGCAGAAACAAAATTTTGAGCAATGCGTACTGCGAGCCTCAAATCTGCCAAATTGGAATTCCAAATGTGCAGAATTAAAAAGAATATGGGTATTAGAGCTCATTAATCTCACAGATATTCTACAAAAATGTCAAAAACTATTGCACCCGTGCAGTCTGCAGAATTTCACACAGAACCTTCTAATCCGAACTAAATCTCATTCTAGCCAAAAATACGTGTAGAATCGTGGCAAAGAAATTTTTTTATTTTATTTTTCAATTATTTTTTTAGGGATGGGGTGGGGGGATTGCATGGGGGGTAATGATCTACAAGGCCAGTCAGCCGTAAAGTAATAATACAACATTTTATATTTTGTATCTTAAGAATAAAAAAATAAAAAAATAATAATAATAAAGGTTTTTACAGAACTTTGTTTGGTCCGATGGTCAATATTGAACCAATGCCAATATTATCTGACGCCAGACTGTCCATGTAACTCATTTTACCCCAACCACAACCCTCTCCCCCTCCACCCTACAAACATTTAGCGAAATTGAGAAAAAAAAATTTCCAAAATTTGCATGAACTACACGTATTTGGCTAGAATGCCAAACATGCGCCGCAATATGAGCATGTTTACAGCAGTACGAGATTTAGTTTTGATTAGAAAGTTTTACGCGAAATTCTGCAGACTGCATGGCTACAGTAGTTTTTGTAATTTTTTTTTAGAATTTCTGTTCAGATTAATGATATCTAATAACCATGTGTCTTTTAAATTCTACGAGTTTGGAATTCCCACTCCCGGCTCTCAGAAAACATTCCCCTCAAAATTTGATTCTGCAAAAAATTGACATTGTTTTCTGCGAAAATGAATACAGCGAAATTGGACTACATCCCTTGAAGCGGAAAATCCAGGGTTCGAGTCCCAGTCGGGGCAGTTGTCGTTTCTTTCTTTTTCAAATTAGTGTATCTTGTATCTTCACAACGCCAGTCTTCAATGCAGACTCTTTGCTTCGTTTACCCTTTATCTTGTTATTTATTCTGTATTTATTACAGGCAGTATTATTTTTTCGAAAATGGCTAAATTTTAACCATTTTACGCTGAAACAGTGTACATACGCGCGAAAGGAAAGGTGATTTACGCCAAGTTAGTATATATGCCTATTGGTTTTACATTTTAAAGTTCGTGAATTTTCCTTTTGGACAACTAATGTGACACTATTTTGTCAAGTTTGAAACGAGTTTTTTTTTAAATATTTTTCTCACATCATTCAGCTAAACTCCAACGTTGCCAAAAAAAATTGCAACAAAAACTTTATTGCTCGTTGAAAGCTGAAAACTGAAAATACACAATTTTCCGTTTGGCCTTGCAGATAATATTTTTTCACCATGTCTACACCGTCATTACAACTCAAAGCCAGAAAGCAGTTGCTCGTTTCCTCCCGGAGTAAATCCGCAAATTTCAAAAACAGGCAATTTATTTTGAACCCGGCACTGGAATTACTTGTTCGAGGTCGTCTGTTAACTCAAATCAACATGCAATTTTAAGAAGCGCTCTACTGATGAACGCACGCAGTGATTATATGTTGAAAAGAATGGTTTTAACTTCTCAAATAAAGTCTTTGATGTAGCTGTAGAAACGACTGGGTACTGTATATTTAAATGTAATTGGCTTATTTTCGAATGCACGCCACCTGATGATTACTACACAAAAAGACCTAAAACAGAGTGTTAGTGTAAGATGGCAGGGCGTAAGTACACCACAAGATCCCATAAAAAAAAACAAGAACACAACTGTGGTCTGTGAAGCTTGGTTTTGTGTGGTATGTGTAATGGCATGTAGTGTTGTTGAAAATTCATAGGCCAAGGCTATATTGCGGGGCGTCGGACGAACGTCTAACTGGAAAATCGTCTAATGGGATAATTGTCTAAAATCTGCCTAAATAAAAAATCTGGAAAAGCATCTAAACGGAATATCGTATAATGGATAATTGTATAATGGATAAACGTCTAACTGGATTAATGTCTAACTGCGGTTTCTGATGTTATATGTATATCCGCAGCGAGCGCGGGAGCGCGAGCGAGGCAGGGATATTAGACGATTTTCCATTATACGAATTTCCAGTTAGACGCTTTTCCGTTATACGAATTTCCTGTTAGATGATATTCCGCTATACTGTTTTCCGTTATACGTTCTTCCAATTATGCGATTTTCCAGTTAGACGATTATCCCTCCCCCCCCCTATATTGCAACGGACTGCAATTGTAGGGGATCCCCTCCCCCCAAAACGAAAAGGTGGTTTTATAGAAGAAAATATTGTTCGGTGAACCCAAGCTTCAAAAAGTACTGTGGCGTTACCACTTCGGTCAGCAACTACATATGCTTAGTTTTTCGTTTTGAAAAGGATTTTACTACAAAGCTTTATTCAGGGGCGACTTGACAGAGTACAGAAGGGTGCAGTGAGGGTGTCGGACCCCTTCAATGTTTGGTCAGTCGGCATAATGGTCGGAAAATTAGATAAGCCTAATAAATAAAGAATAAATCAAGAGGTAACGGGTTAACGAAGTAAACAAATCTGTGTTAAAAACTGGCCTTGTGAGGATTCAAGATACACTAAGCTGAGAAAGAAAAAATACAATTGCCACGATTGAGACTCGAACCCAGGACTAGGCACATACTAGTTGGGAGCAACAACCACTGTGCTACCAAGGTTGCCTTGGCTACAGGCCCTAGCCGAGCTGAGGTTGCCGTTCAACCTTTGTCAGTGGTGATCTAAACACCACAAACATACACAATAAAAGAAACTTGTTTCTTGGCACCCCGAAGAGTTAAGTCTTTCATGGTAAGATAGTGCAGAGAGGGAAACAACATTTTGTGAAATACAGAACAATTTTTTTGTTTAAAAGTTGATGCGACTTCTAGTAGTATGGTAGTAAGGCCCCCATGCTTCGATACAGTAGTCATGGTGAGGTCGAACAAAGTTAGTGATACCAATTGATAAACTTTCAACATGGTGATGTGAAGCCAGTGGCGCACAAAGACCCCTGAGAGGGCATGAGCAACCTTTTTGGGAAAGAACATATTCTGAGGAATTTTTTTTTGTTCTTTTTACCATTTTCTTCTCATTCTTTCTTAGCATTGCCGCTTTTTTCCCCCCTTTTTAGACCCTTTAGACTGTTGCAACCAGCAAAAATCGCCACAAAAGGCCACTTTTTTTTTTAACAAAAAGGACATTTTGCGAAAAGGGCCGGCAACCCCATCCCCGTGCACACCGCTGTGATACGTATTTGAGAAAGTAATTGCCTGTGTATCTAGCTTTAAACGAAACAGCAAGTGACAGGGAATGGAAATTCCGATTAGCATCGAGAGTAATTCGAAGATATCAACTTTCTGTGAATGAAAGAGGAATGTTAAGAGAATATCTTCCTAATGTCCGTTAGAGTCGTGTGCTTCGACTATATCCATCAGCCAACCAGTTCGTTCCTCGAATTCTGAAGTTAGAACATTCCAGCAACTATCTACATCACTCAACATTCAAATAGGTTTAATTATTCACTACGGGACAAAGGCCATTGTAATAGCATTGCATCTTCAATAGACTCAGGAATGGATGGAGCTCTTCACGGACTCTTCCTCCAGTCAGGCTAAGTGGATAAAAAAAAGGTTGACATTCACTAATGTTGGAACTCTTCTGCACTTCTGTTACAAAGCTCGTAATGAGTTCCGATTGTGGTAAATCGAATTCGACTACGCAGGAATTTTAACTTCGTAAAAGCATTTTCTTAAAGACACCAAACTGCTCAGCGAGTGACATGCAAAATGGCCGCTTCCATCAACAATGACGCCGTAGGTCAACCAGGAAATGAATGTTTTCCTTATATGGGCATTTCACTGTTTTAATGGAAATAAAAGTATTGTAGATTGCTCGCTTCTGTTCAAGCCATCGTACGTTGTAAAGTGAATCATCTGTTTTTAAAGTGTTTTATAAAGTAGGCCTATTCATTAGTTTGTTCTGACGGTTTCCTTTCATTATTGTTGTATCATTTGTTAAATAAAATAGTTACTGAGGAAAACACTAATATAAGTAAGAAGCATGGTTTAAGTTCTTTCCCCACCCCTCCCTAAAAATCGCACTAACCGTCACAAGACAACGAGAACTGTTGCTGTCACGATCGCAGCTTAAGGCAGTAATAGGGCGAAAGAAAAGCCCGTTGTAGTTTCATCCACGTACCTAACTTGGGAATTCGCTAACGTGGTTGATGCAGCTAAGTGAGTTCTGTTTGAAACTGGTGGACACGACGTAAAATGGTCTAACAAAGTCGGCCACTAACGAATGTTCCTATGAGGTGCAAGCAACGTGACCTAACAAGGACAGTTCAGCACTGCAGAGGAAAATAATTGCGTACATAGCCTGCAATGTTTTCATTGGTACAGAAGCAAGGAAAGCATGCCTTTAGTCGATATATCGTCGATATTTTCTTGCAGCTTCTTAGAACAATAAACAGAGGGAGTCGGTCTCTACGTCATTGATCGATTAACCTGCGAACCTAAATGGTCTACAGAACCGTTCGCTCAATACTAAAGCTCTACGTCATGTTGGCCGTCTTTTACAATATATTTTAGTACTGCGCCCTGCATGATAGTACAGTGTTGAGTACCTAACCTATTCGGACACTTCATTTGGACTTCCCCCTTCTGTAGCCATTGACCTTGCAACGTTAAAATCTAAAAATTTTAATACCGTTTTTTGACAAAATATTTTCTCTGTCCCTCATAAAGGGATCTGCAAAATGTTATAAATCCATATTCGAAAGAATTTTGCCACGGAAGTTGTTTAGGTAGCAGGATTTTTTTTTTTTTTTTTTTACAAAATCGGTTAGAATATGCAGTGAACAATAATGGGAGTAC
This sequence comes from Lithobius niger, assembly GCA_023313725.1. Lineage (NCBI taxonomy): Eukaryota > Metazoa > Arthropoda > Chilopoda > Lithobiomorpha > Lithobiidae > Lithobius > Lithobius niger. The sequence continues at coordinate 6,874 of JAHWFP010226297.1, forward strand.
AGAGGTCAGAGTTACGATTGGTCACTTTTGTGCCCACGTGGTGACCCAAAAAATGTTTGATCCGGGAGGCTTATCTGGCACAATGCATAAGTAGTGCGCGACGAAGTTTCGGTTCAAAATTCAGAAACTGATTTTATTTTACAAGTAAAATAAAAATAAGGGAATAAAATCACATCCTAGTAAAAAAAAAAAATCAGGCTGACGATAAAATCAAGAAAGCACGAAAAAACAAAGTATGGCACTAAAGGGTGACAGTCGATTTTTTTTTAGAATTTTCCGTCTAGCAGTTCGATGTTCATAAGCTGTAGCAACCCACCAGTTACAACATCAAATTAAAATTGAGCTACTGTAGAAGCGAAACTGACAGTGTTTACCCTATTTTGTACTTTATTGGGACGTCGTGACAATGCTATCATTTAGTCTTCAAATGTCAAGGACCGTCATAGCCTCAGCACGAACTTCCATATCTAAACGTCAAACTTTGAAGACCAAAACTTTGAAGGCATTAGTGAAAATCACGCGAAAGTTACGGAGAGCAATTCAAGATTAAGGTCCAATGCACACATCCGTCTTTTAACGTGCGTTGACGCTGCGTTGCCGCTACATTGACGTAGCAATCAATGCACACATAGCCGTGAAATAACGCCAGTACGCATTCGGCCACAACTTTCGTTAAATATATGTTGAAACCAATGCGACGATATTGGGTGCATTCATATTGGCTACTAATTTGGCAGATGAACTAAAAAATTCAGATAAGTTCTTTAGGGTGAAAATCCCAATGAGTCTTCAATCAATTCTGCAGCAACATTCCATAACAAACTATATCTCAATTTCTCAGGATAGTTCTTTACTCCCCCAATAAACAATTCCGTGTCGATTTCTTCGCGATTGGCCGCCATTTTTGGTAACGCTTTTGCAATAAACGACGGATGTGTGCACCGCTCAAGTCACACAAGGTACTGAGAAACCGGAGGTGCGTTTGCGTTGACGTTGTGGTGCTGTGTGGAAGTGGGTTGAGAAACGAACACACGATGGTCGTACGGTAACGCAACGTCGACGGAGGTGTGTGCAGTACCAAAGAGATGTCACATAAACCACACCGCAAATGCGGTAACGCATCTTCAGCGCACGCTAAAAAAAAAAGGATGTGTGCATCGGGTCTAAAAATGCGAGTTGTAACGTTTACACACACCACATTAACAAAAGATGGCGCTCTAGCATGGCGTATTCTAAGTATTATCATTTTACCCATAATTCCTCCTGAGATCCGAATTTCATTGAGTAACGCAGTAACCGTGGAATGATTACCCTAATTTAACATTGGACAAGAATGGTAAGTTGATTGCCATGGGTTCTAATCTGTCCTATCCTCACTTTAGACGCAGGTTTCCATGTACGAATTCCTGGATTTTTCCCCCTTCCCAAGGGCGCTCGTACTCTGAGGAAAGTTCTTCCCCAATCCCATTTTTTAATGTCTTTTCAGTTGATAAAAATATGACGAAAAATCATAAAACAAAGGCTACTCAACGACTGCAATTTTGATTCCGGGGCTCTAGGTTCAGTATGGACCAGTCATTACTAGTGTTTTTTTTTAACTTAATGTTCTATACCTATGAAAATAGGTAATGAAAATAACTGTTTTCAGGGCCACGGCTACCGGGGTTTGGGAGGGGTGGGGGGGTATAATAAATAATAATAAAGATTTTTATTTTCATACTGAAGACAATGGAACGCAGGAAGGGACCTTAGGATCCGTCTCCAGCATTTAAAAAAAAAGGATAATATTCATAATTAGTTTTTTTTTTTTTAATTAATTAAGTCAGCCGAAGCAATTTAATGCTTGTATGGCTGAACCGGCTTAATTTTTAACATTACCAGACTTTTATGAGAGAAGAAATATCTGGTAAAGGGAGGAGCCAACCCAGGGACTTGAACCGGCAAACCTCCGATCGTCGTAGGGGGTGAAAGATTGTCCAGAATTGGCCAGAATAGTTCTCATAGCCGCTGAAGGTGCATGGTAGCCTCTCACGCTACCCTGGCCGGCAGTCCTGGCAGGGACTTTGCCGAGGTCCCCTTTCCAAAGGTTCGACCAAATCGCAAACCTCCAGCAATAAGGTAGAACTCTCTCACCGCTCAGCCATGATGACCACCTATTCAGTTAAAAAGAGAAAATTATACATGCAAACAATTATATGAGTAAGATCAGCACAATTGTTCCTAAGAAAGATTGAAGGCGGCGTACACGGTTACCCAAGTTCATTTAGTCTTTAATAAATTATGTTTTTTTGTTTTGTTTATCGTTTTCGTTTTAGTTTAAGCGTTGGACTATATTCTTTCGTCGTGTTGGTGTGGTGGGGCGTAAAAGTGCTAGTTTGCTCCCCACCCAAAATTCCTAGCCACGGGTCTGTCTGCCTTTGAAAATGCTACTCTCTACCCTTTTATCCCAATATGGTGACTCTGCCCCTTCCATTTTTGAAAGTTTGTGCCCCTATGCCCCTTCCCTCACAAACTGATTTTTCCAGAAGGTAGGAAAACTCACTTTTTGTCAAAACAGCGCAAAATTACACCTAAAGATAGCCCAAACCTGGTAAGCTATTATCATGGACTGCACTAGGAATGGAACCAACAAACTCCAAATCAATGCTCAGTCTCTCCAGTCGAGCAAAGACCATTAGGTGATGCACGCTCATACTACTTGCACGATGATAAAGTTTTAAAACTTTTGCTGGTGGAAACAGAATATAATAAAGAGTGGAAGAGTGGAATAGTGGATCACAGTCTCTAACTCTGTGAATTTTCGTACTGCAAAATTAGGTTGTGCCTTGGACAGATCGCTCAATTGACTGGGGCGTCTTGTGCAGCAATCCAGAGTACGTTGGTTTGAACCCCGATCACATCATTTGAAATCTTAGTTAATTTTAGTAATTTAGAGATTTGTGTATGTTTTTTTAACATTTGTGTGTGTCGAAAACTGCAAATAAAGTTCAAAGTTCAGCCAGATCATTTATATGCGCATTGTTTTGCTTCAGACAACTTAATTCTAAAAAAAAAATCACCTAAAGAAATGTCACACACCAAAAAAAAAAAAAATAATAATAATGATAATAATAAAGTTGACCCTTCGCTAGTCGTAAGGAGGATATCTTCATTTAAAATTCTCAGCGAAGACCAAATACAATTTATATAATTTAATACTGAGTTAAGGCCGAGTTCCGAGATGTGGCATGATCCTCCTTCTTTCTTAGTTTTATTACAGCTGCAGCCCAACATGTATAATAGCATCTTAAATATTACAATGACCGGAAATACGCCACCATATCGGATTCAGGCAGCACGTTCATCTAATACCCGGACCTCAGCTTCAAGTTTTGGATCTACTGGTGGGAGCTGCCGATTCTGGACCTAAAGGTGCGTAATTTTTGTCAAAACTGCTTAAAATTGTACGAAATACCACGACACTTAGATAACATGAGACATTCGGCAAGTTACACTTTTTTTGTTCCGCCCCCGACGCGAACGTTTTGGATTCTTGTCATTGTGAAGAGATACAAGCTGATGTGGGCTTGTTTTGCAATAAGCACGGTCACTCATAAATACATTCATCACTGTACCTTAAGGTGATAGTAACTTTAACGAAAAAGACTTGCTTTTTTTTCTATTATTTTTGATGAAAGTTCTGTTTCAATACGTGTTCCACAGCAACTTGCAAGAATGCCTGACAAACTATTAGTACGCCATATGTTACAGTTTAAACCCGGATTTAAACACGACTTTAACTTCAAACGGAGAAAAATTATTAGCAATAAGCTATACGTGCCACTAAACACACCTAAAAATTAGAGGAAAACAGAATATGAAAAATAAAAAAAATAAAAAAATAAAAACTCTGAAATGATATTCCTGGGGTTCCGCCAACTAAAATTATGAATGTTGCACTGTACAAAAAAATGAACATATTATAGACACATCTAAACCACGTTTTCAGAAAGATGCCTTTAAAGATCCATTCCTCCCGGTTGGCTTTCCAGTATAGCATGATTTTGCAACATTACTTCAGACGCGTATAAATGTTGCAAAGGAATTCTTTTTCCATTTTTTTCCCTCGTGAGAAACTGTTTTGCTATGTAAATTTTGCAAAAGCTATTTCATGCAGGCTGCTCAAGTATGGTGAGAAGGTATGTCCCTTTAAGCGTTTTTAAAAATGGCATAGGCTAAGTAAAAACTTGTCAGAACACTAGCGTTTATCAGTATAGTGTTGCAAATATGAAAATTCGTTTAAATAAACCACTTAGTGTTCAATTTGCAACACTATATGAACGCATGCATAAAACATGTAGCGACAAAAGTGTTTAAAATAAAACTACTGTTTTTATTATCACGCATATGTTTTTGAAAATGTGTTCAACGAAAACGCTTACGCTTATCATGTGATTTAAAAGAAACACTAGTGTTTTAGGATAAAAACACCAATGTTTTAATTTAAACACTGCCCTCACTACATGCATTTTATGCATGTGTTTATAAAGTGTTGTGAATTAAACACTAGTGTTTTATTTTAAACACATTTCATGTCTTGCAGCACACAAAAAAATCGCTGCTTCGAACATTTTTTTTCAGCCCATGCTATTTGTAAAATGCTTTCATATGTTTTCAGATAAAACCGTCTAAAAAGGTTTTTGAGGTGTGTCTAAAATGTCTTTATTTTAAAACACATTTTTTTACTGTATGTTATGTAATAGGTTTGTCCCTTCGCGCAATGGTCTGCCTCTTTTCTGTGTACTGGGTCGATTTGACATGCGTAACACAAATGAAAGCGGGAGCTACAGACCCAAGCCGTACGTGCAGTGACTGCTTAAAAACTTTAAGTTCAAGACAGACTTCGACGTTCCGCGACCAACCGTATGTGTAGTGACTGCTTAAACTTTTAGTTGAAGAAGAGTGACTTCAATATTAAAGTTTAGACTACATTTCATTGAGAAAATAGAAGAAGGAAAAAAGATTAAAGAACAAAAACAAAAGGAATACTTTCTTTTTCAAAACTTTTCGAATTAACTGCAGCTCGGCAAATCAGATTACGGTTAAGAATCCACTACCAATGAAATGAAAGGAAATAAGACACACCAAAACAAAACAAATGGTTGAAAGAATATCAAAAGCAATTCATGGCAAAGAAGTTGACAGAAACTCTGTGAGCGGCATTTTTTTTTTTGGTTTTTGTGTTGCGGGGGGTTGGGGTAGGGGAGTTGGTGGATGGATTGAGGCTTAATGGAGCGTGGACGGCTACGTCGTTAGCGCCAACCTCAGTCACAGTGCAATGGTACAGTGGCCACTGTCCCACACATTAGAGATGGTAAACAAAGCCAAAACTAGACAAACAAACCCTAAATCCACCACATAACACATTTAGGTTGCACACAGTGCCGTACACTGTCGGCCAACAAAGAGGTTGAATTGTACTCCGAGGGTTGAGGGGAAGTTGAACCTCAGGTGCGACATGCTGTAAAGGTTGCTCGAAGTGAACTTAAAAATTAGTTATTCTAAGTGTGTCTTTAGGGTATGTCGGTCTTCAGTAAATGGTTCGTAATTAGTCGTTCCTAAGCATGAGACGTTCGTAAGCACCAGTCATACATTTCCAACAGTTTCATACTTTAATTTGAGGCCACAGAAGAAGTGTTAGAAAGTTCTCACTGAATATACGGGCGTAAGCTGATGAAAATAGTCGATGGTGGGAAACAATTTGCAACCGCGGTAAATTTGCATTCGTAAACTAGCTTAATTTTCTATTTTAGTTTTCCGCTTTAAACCTTACAAAATCTGAGTGTTTTGAACTTCTTCCTTAGCATTTGCACACCCAAATTGCATAGAAACCCAGCATCTGATGACGGAGCATATCACTAGGGGGAGGGGGGGGGGAACTGAGGCATATCATTAGGTGAAGTTGCAAAGCGCAAAATCTGGGCAAAGCAAAGAGAAAGATGTTTGAGAGAAATTTTGAGCGGTTAATAAATGTTTTCCTTTTCCCTCGTTGGTTTCCTTGGATACCTCATGCTCATGTCGATTGTGGCATGTTAAAGTTCCTAGGAATTTCATTTTGGAATCTTAGTTTCCGCTGGGAGAGTGACTGTTGAAAGCTGATTGCATAATAGACATTTCAGAGACATATCTCTAATGCAATCAGCGTTTACCAGTTAGGTCTTGCTTGCCGAAAGCTATTTGCTAGGCAACCGTTATTTATTTACGATTAATTTCCCTTTTCTATTAAGTTGATGCGGTAATAGACAACAAATTAATTGTATTATAAATAACAACACGGATAAAGAACAAAGTACAACAGTCATTTTAAACATTGCTACAACATTGTTGCCATTACACGCTATTTCCAAAATTTGCTATTCTCGGTGAAAAAACAGCTTCTAGCAGTGATCAATCGACGGTAGAATAAATAGCTACTCGCAGCGAGAATTCAAAATCCAACATGGCGTCCATTTCGGGGTTGTCGAATAGAAGACAAACCATCGAATACCGGCATTCAGAAATCTGTCCGTCGTCTTGTACTGCAATAAAAATTAGTTTCTAGTTGTCATACATCGACGCTGTCGTGTGGCATGCATCGTACGTCGTGTCGAGAGGCACGAGGAGGAGATTTGCGTCCGCGTTGTTGCCATGGTTACGACGTATAGACAACTCGAAAGCCGCATTCTCCGGTAAAGGCGAGAAGCAGCCAGAAGATTTAGTATTGACCAAGTTTTTTTTTTTTTTTTTTTTTTTATTAAAGAAAGTAAAAGCTAGTAAGCGAGAAAATTGTCCTTGCGTAAACGCGCCCTTACTCTCCCAGCGGAAACTAGCTCCAGAAGGCGAGAAGGGAAGTTTTGCTATGTAATTCCAATCTCAAATTCCTATGAGCTTTAACAGGCCACAATCGCCACGAGCACGGGGCATCACAAAGCCATTTCCTTCCCAAAACAGCTAAGATCAGGATCGAACCTCTAGTAAATGAGACATTCATGCTAACCATCAGGCCACTATACTTGTATGGCCAAAAGTCAACGACTACGTCGAATTTACTAAATTTTAGCGATTTAAGAGTGATGTGAATTACTCACCCAGGCGTCACGTCGCGGTTAGGATAAATCTAGCGCCGTGTTCTTTAATTAAATAAATAAATATATAAGTAAATAAATATACAAAATTGTGTTAACGGCAGAGTAATACATTTGTGCCATGCGCAGCTGAAGGAATCGACCCTTCATTCATTACCTTCTTTATTCGTGTCTTTTTTCCTTTTTTCTGCTGCATTTATTGTTTATTTAATATAGGTAATTCAAATCGCTGCGTAGAACGTTTGGGTGGATTTTTCGTTCCTGTAATATTTCCAACTTTCATTTACTGTTGTAAAATTGTTTTGACTTTCATTTCGGAAGATTTTACTTTGTTTTCCTTTTGGATGAATGAAGAACAAAAAAAAAGCCAAAAAAATTCACTTAATGAGCGTCAGACATTCTGTGAGGTTCGGTTTAATATTTATTCTGTATTTATATAGGGGTGGGTGGGTTGGAGGAATTGAAAATGAGACCTCCAAATTTTCAATGATCCTCCCTCCCAAGACCCTGAAATAAAACGACCCCTCCCCAACCAAGGTTAGAAAATATTCTACCCCCCCCCCCCACCTCCCCAACTACGCAAAAAGTAAGTTTTTCTTACGGCTTTTAATAGTAAGTGTAGATGATTTCCTCTAGACTAATTCAAAATAGCATTTCGTATCGACATGTTCCCAAGTGTATGGAAAACGAGCCATGGCTTAAATTATGTTCTTGAAAACATTCAAAGAAGTGTTCTTTAGACCACCTTTGGATCGATACTCATGGTTTATGACGATAGAATAACTTTTGATGTTAGGGATGCATGCTGGAACTTCTAACAGCCGTATTCCAGAAATGGAGAGTGTGAGAGAGAGCAAATGTGAGTGCAAAGGTCAACGATAAAGGTAAAGTCAACGATTTTAATACAACCACAAAACCGAATGTGAGTGTCCTAACATCTGAGGATATTTCTACAGACGCACTTTGACCCTTATACTCACCTTTAGTCGTGCTCATACTTGATTGGATAGATACGACTTCGAGTTAGCATGTCCATAGCCCACACAGCATCAACACGTGGAACATGAAAAATACCCCATGGTGTAAACGGTTTTGTAGAAAGTGGATTTAAAGAACTATTCACTGGAAGACACAAGAAATAGTGTCACAATCTTACAAAAATTTTAGATGGTGGGGAGACGTCGGGGGTGGGGTTTCAGAAACGCCGTATCTGAAACGCCGTAATTCACATATGGCGTTTTTAGAAATTTTGACTCAAAGTGTCAATTTAAGGTACAAAAGTGACTTTTTACCTTCAGTTTGGTGACTTCAGTTTTCTTTTTCTGACCCCACCCCCTTCACGGACCTAAAAAATGTATGACCCCCCCCCCCCCCTCCTCATCGAGAGGGTCTAAAATATCCACTGCTTCCCTCCAGTTTCCTTCCCCCACCCCACCCCACAGAGACAAATAAAGACCTGTCCTTGTTTTTTAAAGAGGGTAAGGTGGCATTGAATATCAACGTAGTAGATTACAAGGTAAACGGGAATTATAATGAAAAATTCCGGCCGTAATGGGCTTCCCTAAAGGTTGCATGAACGTTTATTAATATAAATCCCAGTTTTGAGGTGTACTTGACGTTCCTCAGAGAGAATACGCAGCTAATCTGTAGCCTGGTCGCTAGTTTTTTCTCTCTGATGTCGACCAAGCTAATGGCTGGCTGGCTGTCCGTGTATCCTCTCTGTGGGTACGCGAGTGCGCCTCAGAAAGTTATGATTTTATACGCTTTTTTTCTGTAATTTATTGTTTTTATTAAAAATTATGCCAAACACGGGTTTGACTTACACGAACATTTAATAATAATAAAACCCTAATTTTCGAGGCGCATCATTTTCACCTAAAAGGGGACATAGGGATGAATCTAAGAAAAAAAGCCCATAAAAATGTTTTAGCAATAAATCTCGAGGAAAAAAGTTTCGGGAAGAAAATAGACCTAAGGAAAAAAACATCCGGGAAAAATGGTCCATACAAAAAAAAAAAAAAAACAGAAAAAAAGTCCGAGGAATAAACGTCCGGCAAAAAAAGTCCGCAGAAAAAATACCCCCGGAAAAATGTCCCTTTAATTAGCTACACACGTCCTTGCCCCTCTCGCTGAGGCTGTACGTCAGAAAACTCAACTAAATCATCGTCATCGTGGCTGAACGGTGAGAGAGCTCAGCCTGGTTGCTGGAGGTTTGCGGATGTGGTCGAACCCCTGGAAAGGGGTCCTTGGCAAAGTCCCCGCCAGGACTGCCGGCCAGGGTAGCGTGAGAGGCTACCATGCTCCTTCAGCGGCTATGGGAGGATGTATTCTGGCTAATTCTGGACAATCTTTCGGCCCCGGGGATGATCGGAGGTTTCCTGGGTCGAATCCCTGGGCTGGCACCTCCCTTTACCAGATTTCTTCTTCTCCCAAAAATAATCTGGTAATGTTCAAAATTGAGCCGGTTCAGCCATACCGGCTGACGTAAGGCTCGTCAAAAAATTTTAAAAAAGTAAAAAATTAAAAAATAAAAAAAAAATTCCAAATCCCATTAAAATAGAAATTCTAATGTTTTCTTTCAAGGTATTTTTTCTTTATCCAAAGATTTTTTTCCCTCGGCCTTTTTTTTGTCCTGGTACTGCTTTGCTCGGGGACCTTTTGTCCAGAGCCATTTCTCCGGACCTTTTTTCCTGAAACTTTTTTCTAGGATCTTTTTCCCCGGACCTTTTCCCTTTGCTGAAAACAAAGTCAAACGTAAAGATGGATTTTAACTGTAAATGACATATTAATGCAATACTATGCCAGTGATATTTGAAGAACACGGCAAAGTTATTTTTCTGCTGATTATGTTTTGTTCAAAAGAAGCCGCTGCATGGACAAATTGTATCGAAATATAATCAGTAATAATATTACTAGAGTTTAGTTTAATATTGAAAAAAAAAAGGACTGCTTGGTGGGGGGTGTTTTTATCAGCTTGGTAATTCACGAGTAATTGAGAAAACTTATCGATATTAAATTAGGCTCGAAAATTAATTTCAATGGGAAAACAAAAACAACCTCAGTTCCTTACTAACTGCTGGTATATTTTTTGACGTCAGTCCCGGAATTCGAACCGGCGTTCGCTTTGTCACGTGACGAGGATGCTGACCAATAGGCTGCTGTTACCAATTTGTTCTGGGTATCCGGCCACCCCTTGCATCTTGTAGATTAAGAGGTTAAAACCAAGATGGAGGGATCAAGGCAAAATAATTATCGATAATATGTGATTAGTTTTCACTGGTATTACCTAGTGAATTAACGTGCTTGTGGAGACTGGCGTTTTTAAATTCAACGAATTTCAGGATATCTTCTTATTATGTTATGTTGTCTTATCTTCTCATCGTATCTTACATATTAAATATCTAGTAAGGTTCAAAATTGAGCCAAGTGATCCATATGCGTGTCTGTTTGCATCACGTGACTTCAGGCTCAAAGTGATAAATAAAAAAATAAAAAATTGCAAAAAATGTAACCAAAAACGTCTCCGAAGTGTAATTTTCCATCCGTGATTTAAATCACGAGTTTGTAGCGCAATAAAAGCACACTATTTTTGCGTGGATCTAAAATCCAATTGTAGCCGAAACATTTTTCCTAGTTTTATTTAATTTGGGGGGGGGGGGGGGGGGGGG
>JAHWFP010226298.1:15204-25233 GCA_023313725.1 Lithobius niger
AGACAATGTACAAAACAAGTTCGTGAGTAACACGCTCGACAGGATAATTTGTTCAGGATGTCGGTATGGCTGAGTGGTAGGACTCCGGCCTTTGGTTCCAAAGGTCGTGGGTTCGATTAACCACTCGGGCAGTCTGACATTTAAGTCCAAAAGGCAACGTAAATAGGTTTGCATCCGTATTATTTAACAGGATAATTCTGACAAAATACTGAAAGGTAAGAGTGAAGAAATACACTAACAGGATTATTCCAGAAATCCACTCAAGTATGAGTGGGGCTAACGGTGAGTCGCAAGGGTCAGAACGCATCTATAGAATCGCCCTCTGATGTTATTGTACTCACGTTCGCTTTTGTGGATGTACCAGAATTGTTGACCCTTACCTTAGATGTTTGCACTCACATTTGCCCTCTCACACTCACACTTGAGTGGGTTTCTGGAATACGGTTGTTACAGGCGTATTCCAGAAATCCGCTCAAGTGTGAGTGGGTCTAAAGGTGAGTTTAAGGGTCAAAACACTTCTATAGAAATACCCTCAGATGTTAGGACACTCACATTCGCTTTTGTGGCTCTACTAAAATTGTTGATCCGTATATCTTAGATGTTCACGCTCACGTTTGTCCTCTCACACTCACACTTGAGTGGATTTATGGAATACGGCTGTTAAGTGTGCAAGATCGGGTTACTGATTGCCATGTACAAAAGGAGTTTAAATAATCTGCATGAAATACGAGTAACGGCTTTTCTCATGGGTGAAAGAATTAACTGTATTACAGATTTTAAAGGAGGTACTAAGTGGGAAACGAGTTACGACAAGAGAAAATGTATATTGCTTTAGGTTGTTCGTGTTTCTCCCACTTATCTTTGTGTGTGCATTCATATGTATGATTATTAATTCTTATGTCCAATGCTGTGATCTCGATTAAATTACCGAGCCTTTTGGAATGGAATTTTAAGATAGATATAGTCGATCATGATTAAACTTTACACGAGTAAATCAATCTGTGAATGCCGTAGAAAGTTTCACAATTGTAATTTTAAAGGACTTTTGTCTTTTTTTTTGTTTTAATTTCAGGTAGTACCGTTCTTCCCGTAAACCACCGCCAGAAAGTTTATTCAAACGGAACTCTTCATGTGCAGAATGTCCAAAGACCTGCTGACGCTGGGGCATATGTCTGCGTTGCTCTTAGTAAAGCAGGACAAACGGCACGAAGAACTGTGCACGTCAATATACTAAGTAAGTACACATTAAACTCTACTCTTTATATTGATGCTTTATTCATGATATCAAACCTTCACCGCTGCACTTTAATGAATTCTGGAAAATCGTGATCACCCATAATTGCCAAGAATGTGTTTTTACCTGCAATAGTATAAAGCGGCACTGAAGTACACGAATAAAGGCTAACGGTGAACAAGATTTCCACAGAAAATGCGAAGTTTTGAAGTTCATCCCGCTTCGTACTCAAGTGCAAAGCAAAGATTTTCCTTATTGGTCATCCCTCTACATGTGGTCTATAGGATGTATCTGAAAATGAATAAGATATATCCGGATTTTTTTTTTAGCTTAGCAGCATATACACAGTATGTCTCAGAAGTCCTGAACCAGGTAAGGTAGGCCTATATGGTATAGGCTTATACTACACCCAGAGGAAAGTGCTGGGTCCTGGTGTCCCATTAGGTGCGTATTTTGCTCATAGTTTGCTGATTTGTACACCTTAGACCTAATATGGTATAGGCCTTCACTGTATAGGCCTATACCATATAGGCCTACCTGGTTCAGAACTTCTGAGACACACTGTATATTATAATAAATATCTTTATATATTTCGGTTATATATTTCGGTTATATTTACCAGCATTGTTTTACTTTTTACTGTTTTTAATATCATTCAGGGGCATAAAAAAAACACTAAAATTCCACGGAAATGAATAACAAACAAACAAAAGCATTTCAGTCAACTAGGATCAAAGTAAAATGTCTAAACAATAGTCGACAAGGGCTATTGTCTACAAGGACGTAAGTCAAAGCGCTTTTTCCCTGTGTACTGACCCTCAGGCATGGTTCGGGGCAAGCGAAATATATACAGAACGGTATATTTGTAGCGCTGGATACTAAACTGCTATACACATGCCCTAACTAGAAAATCAGAATCGCGTCTATGTCTACAGCACTTTTGCCCTTCACAAGCAATCCATTACCCTAATTCAGTCATATTGAGTGCTGCACTTAGTAAAAGACTTCTATCAGTCAAAAGGGACTCTCTTCTTCATACAGATGGAGATAAAAGTCCACAAGAAAAGGGTGTAGCCATGCAGAAGAGCCTGGTGGCTCGTGGAGAAGAGGGAGGCCAGGCTTCGGCAGACCCGTCTGCACCCAGCCAAGCGCGAGGCTGAAATCCAGATCCTTCACGCCTTTTTCCAGATGCCCACGTCGTCAGCGATCCCTATCACAACGGACGAATGGCGATAAGAACAAAGTGTTGCCACTGGCCCCTTGTTAGGAACAATTCTCCAACTCGGTCTGCAACGCCGAACAGTCTTCTGCAGTAACCCAGCAAGGGTGCACCCAAGGGAACAGTGTAGTGACGTCAGAACAATCGAGCTCTGGTCAGTGGAGTCAAGGCTTAGGTGACTAACAACCAACCGAAACCGCAGTAGTGTGCAAATATCGAAATCCCAATATCGAAACACTGAAACCTCACGAGGCCAATATGGCCATAGGCGCCGGAGCACTTTGGCATTATGTTGGCGTATCTGATGGGTATATGGTAGCATATTTTGATCCGAAAATCGGGGTGCGGCATTAAGATTAGCATGTTTGTAAAGTAGCATTTTCAGTAACATTTTTCAAGCATAAATACCATCATTAATAAAACTAAGCAATTAATGCCCAAGTTATACAACCTAAGAAATTATTTAAATAACAAAAGAAAAATGAATGGATTGATTGAATCTATTTTCTTATATGGACTTTAGATTTACGGAAACGCCAGTAAAACACAAAGTGGTAGATTACAGAACCTTCAAAATAAGGTAATAAGAACATTATTTTATGAAGTCAAAAAGAAACCTACAAACGAAATCAGGAAAACACAAAATCTCGTTGGAGTTTTGAAAAATTAACTATTTCAAACTAAAAATAAACTTGAAGATAAAAAAAAAACGAGTCACAACTAAGAATTAAATACCTGAAACTTCCTCTGTAGAAAAATAAATTCGGCAAGATGAGGGAAGAATTTTATACAATAAATATATGTAATAATTTACCATCTGATTTAAAAAATATAAATAACTATAATGAACGGAAAAACAAAATTAAGAGCCACCTTCAAAATACTGAGTAAATAAAATATTTTTGAAGGAGAAGGCGAAGTAAGATTTTTTTATTATTGTTGAATGTAAATGAAAACAAGTGTGTATACAATTTATGATATTGTTGGCACAAATTAGCCTCCGACTTCGTGTCACCTTACGAAATAAATATATATGTTTAATAATAATAAAACATTTAGTATGTTCAGTAGCATTCTAATGGTATTGGGAGTTATTCAGTTTTTTTTTAACGGTTAGCATTTTTTATTAACAATATCAACGATAATAATAATAACATAGAGACGCTGCACGAGGCATTCACCCACCCAAATTCATAAGCGGCAGATGTAACGTGGAAGAGGTACCATCATTATGACAGTGTTTTTTGCCGCATGAGGGAGGAACCGGAGTACCCGAAGAAAACCCTCGTGCAACCCTTGTGGTCATCGTGGCCGAGTTGTGAGAGAGCTTAGCCTGGTTGCGGGAGGTTTGTGGATCTGGTCAAACACCTGGAAAGGGGACCTTGGGAAAGTCCCAGCCAGGACTGCCGGCCAGGGTAGCGTGAGAGGCTACCATGCTCCTTCAGCGGCTGTGGGAACTATTCTGGCAAATTTTGGACAATCTTTCGGCCCCTGCGATGATCGGAGGTTTCCCGGATCGAATCCCCGGGTTGGCACCTCCCTTTACCAGATTTTTCTTCTTCTCTAAAAGTCTAGTAATGTTCAAAATTGAGCCGGTTCAGCCATACAAGCATTAGTTGCTTCGTCTGACTTAAGGCTCAAAGATATTAATTTTGTTGAAATAAAAAAAAACGGGCGGGAAACAACTGGAGAAAAACCCGTACATATACACTTCCCATTACCAGGATCGAACCGGGGTATGTAAGAAGCCAGAGTTGTAAACTGGGACCAAGACGCCTACCGATTCTGACGCCCCAGTGATCGCAGCTACCAGTGCACGCAACAAGCACATAATTGCTCGTTAATCATGATCTTTTCCGTACATCTAGTGCTCAATGAGCATCAAACGCGTCCGCATTCACAAACATCTATATTCCCTACAATCCGTTAAAGCATATTTTTACGGCTATTGCGCACCAACGGCATATCAACGACTCGAGTTTTTAGCTCTAGATTCGTTAGTGTTACGTCGATTTTGCGCAGACTTTCATCTGACATTTTGGATTGCTCTTTTTTCTTTGAATTACGTCTCGGCGACATCGCAGCCATTCCTATAAGTTAATGGTAAACAAAGCTAACTGTGATACTCTCAAGTCTATGCACCGCACACACCACCTATTTTGAATATTCATTGAACCCTTAACCTCCTACACCTACTTACACTTCCTTAACCAGAGGCGTCGTGCACCCCCCACATTTTTTTTTGGGGGGGGGGAACCTTTTCCAACTAGGGGGTCTGAGGGAGCGCTGTAACCTTCCCCAGCGGGGTCTGGGAAGCTCACGCATTTTCAGCAATTTTAATGAGTTTGAGACAGCTGGAAGAACCAAACTGACACTTTTTAAAAGGCAGGGCTGGAACCATGCGAGCCAAAGTCGTCTTTACTTTTTGGAAATTCCGATGCCGCCGGGCCCCGGGGGGGGGTGGTGTGCCAACCCGTGCCCCAATGGCACGACGCCCCTGCCTTAACCTACTACACCTTATGGAAAAAAAAACTGTGGAAAAGCAATATGTGGATGTGGCTATCTCTAGAGTATTTTACAAGAATGAGAAAATGATGCAAATGCTAGGCTGTTTAATTAAAAAAGAGATTAAATATTCCTGTAAAATTAAGCGAAACATAAAAATCCGATCAGAGACAGGATTTGACAATGCCCGACAGGAAAATCTCAAAAAGTGACCAACATTTTAGAAGAATTTTAATTCTGTCTTACTGAAAAATTCATGAGACGTTGAATCACTTCATTTTGTTTCCTCCTCGCTTCAGTTCAGATCTTTACTTGAAGGTGTGCAATATTTTTTATTTTGTTTTCCCCCCGCCCAAAAAAAAAATAAAAAAAATAAATAATAAGAATGAAACAAATCCAGCAGCTTGAAGCAGCATTGCCCTGCTCTTCTGGTCTCATCCCATAATATTCCCTTAGAGAAAACTGCAATTTATTTTCAAAACGTAGACACTTTTGCGAGATCTAATTAATTTTAAGAACGAAATCCCGAAAGGTACATACGAGAAAATATGAGGTGGGTAGTGCGATAAATATGATATGAAATAAAACCAGATGCACTTGCAGTATAAACACACTTAAAGCGGAAATATTTCGACATCAATAAAAATTGAATTCGAGGTAATGTCTCCATCAGAGAACAATAAAAACATGGATTAAAAACCTTACATTTAGGTGGGTTCAAACTGCGTTGGAAAGTACTGATATTTCACCGAAATGTGGTAACACAATGAGTTAAGATGCCACCCATCAAAATATCACCACACCAATATACGCCACCATGAAAAGTCCACTGCCACAAAATGCCTTCTTCTACCGGCAATAATGCCAACTTTTTTGTATATTATTTCTAAAAAGAAATGCGTCCACAATTATTACCCCCCCCCCCCCCGCTATTAATGAAGCATTCCTTCTTAAAGATATTAATGTGAACTAGCGGAGTCGCTCGCTTCGCTCGCTCATTCCGCCGCGTCTTACTGCGCTCGAGGAGATTTCTTGTTGCATCTCATATGGTGCTGACATACACTCCCAGCGATAATTATCAACAAATTTTCAAGGAAGTGATCCGAATAATGTGCGCGCTTTTCTTAGTGCAAAGAAAAGTCAGAGACTTTCACAAAAATTATTTGGTCAACAATCGTTTACGTTTGTACGTCTTCTCCAGAAGTAATCCCCAACTAAGGTGAGAGGTGAAAGATTGAGAGAGCATAGCGAAACACTCATTGAAAAGGTTTAGTTTACGTGGAAATCGCTCACTTTGCTCGCTCAATCCACGCATCTCCGTTTTCAGAAACATGAATTTTTGGCGCCCTTTTAAAACTATGGGGTCTGTTTTTTTCCATGCATCAAGTCAGTTGATACACGACCAATTTTAAGATGTATATGTGGTACGTTGCAAAATGCTTCTTTCTTTTAGGTGATCATTTCACTTCGCTCGAGGAGGTTTGCATGAATAAACTATGACGTCATAAACAAACATCAAGAGGGTTTAAAAAAACTGTGACGTTATATTTTCAGGTTCGTTTGCGTATTTGGGGGTCATAATATCTAGTAACAGTGATGAAAATAGGCATATACTGAGCGCAATTTAATTATCTTTCGTTTGGTCCTACTCCCACGTTTTTAGGTGCTTAGGTTCCAGAGGAGTAGAGGTACAAACACACACACACACACACACACACACACACACACACGCACATCATACGATCTGAATGATCTAGATAGTCGAAGTTTCTGATATTTTATGTGTAACCGCAGAGATTTGGTAGTGAAGTAGGCAAGCTGCCAAATCTACACAGTGGATAAAGAGCTTGCCAGGAAATTAAAAACGTAATTTGCTTTTATTCTCAATCGATATACTAGAGTACACACAAATCAGCCATGTTTTCCTGTGTTCACTTGGGGTAGTAGAGCCTAAGCCCAACCGGTGAGGCACGCCTTTCTTGGGAGGCACGCCTTTCTTGGGAGGCACGAAGCAACTGCGGGGGAGGAGCGAGCTGCTGCTGGCCGCTAACTATAAATCTCAGTGGTGAACTTTTTTTTTTTCCTTTCAAACTACGCATCCCAAAGTTCTCGGCAATGACATCCTTAGACCTTCTGTCAACAGTTTTTTTTTTTAATTACGTTATAAGATTTTTAAGCCTTAAGGTAACTTGGTAGTCCCATGTTTTTCTAGGGGGAAAATGTAACAATTTAAGGTACACCATTATACAAAAGTCTATTTCACCTACAGCTTTGAAACTTGGTACGATTGTAAAACACATCATTGTGTAGAGATTTGACTAGAATTATTTAAGTCATGGGAAAAAATTTGTTTTAACGTTTATATGTTTATGTTTAATAACGCTATTATTATATAGTTATTATAAATTATAAAAACTTGAGTGTTCCATGGAAAACCATAATTGCAGTCGGTTATCTGCAGAACTACCTAAGGAATATTCCTGCAAAAAATCAAGATTTTTGTGTGCAGTAGTTTTGTAGAAAATGGTACCTAAAGTTTAAAAAAAAAAACCTAATTTGGGTATGCGCGTTTGAAAATATTTAATAATATTGCCACTGGTCCACAGCAGCCTATAAAAACCAATTTTTTTTTTAGTAAATTTAGTGGTTTAAACAACGTAAAACGTTCAAATTTATAAAGTCGATACTTCAAACTACTTTTTTTAAACAAAGAAAAATTAATTTTTTGGCCCCCCTCCCCTCCAACCCATTACCAGCTTACCTTAAACCGTATCATTTTTTATTTAAAAACAAAATTGCAAAAGTTACAAAATTACAAGAATTACAAAAAAATGGCCTTCCCTCCCAAACCCAGACCAAACAATCATACATTTTTGGTCATTTTTCGCATCCCCCCCCCCCCCCGCATGTGAATTTTGGGCCCCTTGTCTCCTGTGCCTGGGGGCCTTGTTGAACCCTTTTGCCCCACCCCTAATTGCGGGGGGGGGGGGGGGGCACCATTTCGCGCAGGCCCCGATGAGGAGGAATACAGTGGAAAAGTCCCGATGGGGAGGAATACTGAAGTGAAAGGTTGGGAACCGCTGGCCTAAGGAACCGGTCATTATTTATGGTCGGGGGCGGTTTAAATGAAATTTTAGCCACCAAATTTTCGATGACCCCCCACCCCCTCTTCGAGACCCTGAAAAAAATCTTGACCTCCCCCACCCACTCAAGTTCCAAAAATAATGCGACCGACCCTCCAAAAAATTGCAATTTCTTATGCCTATTGAGACTGTCTGCAGTCGATTTTCCCTAGCCAAGATTAATGCTGGAGCCATATTAAGTCAGAAGTACTCCGCACCCACAGTTTACTAGTAGTTGTAAGGAAAACGTGCCTCTTTTAACGAAAAGACTTATTGGGTTAGAAAGGTTAGGTTAGGTTAGGTGACTTTTTCTTCCTAGTTTGTGTTTTTTGAGACACCCTCATCTTGACGGAACCTGAAGATTGTATGAGCGGGGGGGCCCCTCAAGTTGGTCTAAAAAATGCAGGCCCCCTCCCCCCCCAAATTCTCTCCTTCTACGGTGATAAATAATGACCGGTCCCTCATGCATACATCGCTAATGCCTACGCGAATAGCCGAATAGCCACACAAGCAAGGACCATCGCACACTGGGCGGCTAGGTCATGCGGCCAATGGTCGTCGCGACCAAAAAAAACGGCGACGTGCCGCGCGGCCACGTCCGTTTTTCATTGTTAATTTTCGATCACGTGGTGAAAAATGAACACGGAGCAAGTATAGTCGCCCTGTGATTGCCTGCACGCCGCCCGGGATCCTAGTAGCCGCTGCGACTGACTGGCCGCGGCGGCCAAGTGCTATACTGTAAGCATTTTCATTGGTCGCAGTGACCTGGGCGCGCGGCATGGTCGCTTAGTGCGCGGAGGCGCAGTGGAAATAAAGAGCCGGGCAAAAAACTGCAGTTAAATTCCTTTTATTTGTTTTGGCCATAGCGCACACGCAAATCAGCCATGCTTTGCTGTCTTCAGTTGAGGCAGTAGGGTTGAATGCATGTTTCGCTATGCTTATGTGCACTAGTGAAGTTGGTGGACACGAAAAAAATGTCACAAAAAATGTTTGGCACAAATGAAATGCCCTGTAAAAGACGGTTCGTCAGTAAACATGTTATATTAAACCCTGTATTTGACATTTTGATGGGTGGCATTTTTGCAGGGAGGGGGTGGCATTTTGTCGTGGTGGCATTCTTATGGTGGCATTTTGACGTGGATTCCCAAAATGTAACTCTTTTATCAATGTATTTTATTGTTCGCTGATGGAAGGCATCACCACGGATTTATTCGTCAAAGTAATAGCATTTTTACGGAACTCCACCCCAAACCAGGATTGTCTATAGATTAGATAATTCTAGTTTGCCCAGAACATCCTATTCATTTTATTTAAACATTCGTTGGTTTATCGATTAATGTGTCACATGTTCGGCTAGCTGAAAAATTTTTCGAATGTTTTCGCTGACTGCAGGCGTCTTACACATACTTTAAATTTTCTTTTTCAGCTTATTTTAATTAACATAATAATGGCATTGGTCATTGTGGCTGAGCGGTGAGAGAGCTCAGTCTGGTTGCTGGAGGTTTGCGGATCTGGTCGAACTTCTGGAAAGGGGACCTTGGCAAAGTCCCCGCCAGGACTGCCGGCCAGGGTAGCGTGAGAGGCTACCATGCTCCTTCAGCAGCGGCTATGGGAACTATTACGGCCAGTTCTTGAAAATTTTTCGGCCCCAACGATGATCAGAGGTTTCCCGGTTCAAATCCCCGGGTTGACACCTCCCTTTAACAGATATTTCTTCTTCTCTAAAAGTCTGGTAATGTTCAAAATTGAGCCGGTTCTGCCATACGAGCATTAAACTGCTTCGGCTGACTTAAGGCTCAAAGAAATTATTTTTAAAAAATAAGCAAATAAAAAATAAAAATTATAGAATTGGAAAAGTGTTTTTCATTATTACATTTTCTAATACGGTAATTACAGTTGCAGATAAAACTAAATGTATCATATTGATTTTTCTCGGTTGATACTAAAAA
>JAHWFP010226299.1:0-14446 GCA_023313725.1 Lithobius niger
TATGGTGTTTCATTTGTGTTTTGTGACCAACAGAGGAATTACCTCTCGAAAATAAAAAATATTGTGGTATTATTTGCCTGTGTGGCTTTGTGTACTGCTGTCAGGAGCGGATTTCCAATGCTGTTAATAGTAGTTAAATAAAAGGCGCACCAAACGCTCTACCGACCACTATCCCCTCCACCAAATTAATAAAGTATTTTTTGTTTGTTCGTTATTTTGATTACCATATTCGCTTGGGTCAGAAGAGTTATTTTTTTTTGGGGGGGGGGGGGGTAATTGTTTTCCTACAAATTTACCTATTATTTGCTTGAGACAAACTCCGAACGAATTAAAATACAGAGAGAGATTCCATTCAACTCGACCACGCACGGCGAGAACTTTGTTCGGAACGCAAGGTACAACAGTTCCAGGAAAATACGCGCCAACAACTCATAGCGCCTTCTGAGTTTTCTAACAGCATACTGTCTCCACCAATCTTAACTTCAAGGTGGAAGGGGGGGGGGGGCACAAACAAACAAATAACATTGTCTACTGCCTACATTTAGTTGTTTCCACTCCCACACAATCCATTTTCACGCACCAATCTTCCACTACCTCAGCCATCAAACACTCCAAAATGTATTCCTCCACCGTCTATTTTTACTTTTTTACCCCCCATTTTTCCTTTTTCTCCCCTTCTTTTCCCTTTCTCTCCCTTCTATCACTTACCCTGTTTTCCTAATGGAGGTCCCAATGTCAGAAAGGAGTTATGACCCCCTCCCCCGCCCCTCCCCCTCCTTCCATTTGCAGGCATCTCTGCACCCACCCCAGGATGAGGGCCAAAGACCGCCTTTACCAAGGCTTAACTTCCATTAGAGAATTCTTCATTAACCTCATTACGACCTCTCGAGAGAGGCAAAAAGCCTTGGCTCCTTGGTGCTGCCCATGCATCGTGTGTCGAAGTGGTGCGCACAGCAGGCGCGCCTTAGCAACTTAACAATGGCAAAATCCCGTTGCTATAGTCCATGTTTGCTGCCCCCGGGGAACGCAAATGTGGGCTTCGCGGCATGGCGGTGGGGTCTCCGGGGAAGCCATGCTTGTCAGTCATTCGCGAGCCTGCTGGTTCCGCCAACGTCAGTTCTTTTTGAACTCATTGTGCATTCAAAAAAAGGGTGGTTTAGAAACGGCGCCTTTCGAAAGGGGGCAAGAATTTGTTTGTGAATGCAGAAGGAAAGTTTTTTTTTTTGTGTCAATGGAAAGCGAGTCGGGGAGGGGAAGGGGCAGGGGTGGCTCAGAGGGCACGCATGGAGGCGGGAATCTGTAGAGAACTAAAATATTATCCCGTTAAGATGTAGCTCAAAGTGAGATTTTTTTTTAGCCTGTTTTTCAAATCTCGTTACCTAGCAATCACTTGGCTGAAATGTGAATTAAATTATTAAGGTATGGGAGGCCCCACGATAGGTTTGGTAGGTGTCTCCGTCCATGGTATAGCCATTTGTACAACAGGCAAGATTAAGAAGATGTCTATAGTCTGTTCCACATTATGTTTGCAGGAAACTGAATGTATGACGCCACGTTCCTTTAAATACCAGTGCAGAAATATGTGGATATAACACATGTAGACTCTACACAGTTACTGTTAGAGTCTAAGAGTGAGATATTTACGTGCTTTTTTCACTCGTAGTAGAAGGAAATGTGGCGTAATACACTCAAGTTTCCTGCAAACATAATGTGGAATAGACTATATCAGCAGATGACGACGCACAACAACGCTCGCCGGTTTGATTTTTTCCTGAGTTTTACGGAAACTACCGCTGAGACGACCGTGTATTTAAAATACGTACTTTGAACTCACACATTGGTGGTAGCGCAAAACGCACACTGTAATTCTAAACTGAATCCGTTTAAACGCACTTACGCACAGCAAGCAGTCCACAAAACGAACAGAAAAACAAAAATAAGGATCGGTTCTAAACTTCCTCATTAATGAAGTCAAACTGGAGCATCGTCGTTGTTGTCGTTGTTGTTAATATCACGTTAAATTATCGAATTTCAATTCTGCTTCCAGTTGAAACGTTGCTGCTGCAAACGCCTGTGGAAGCCAGCGAATGCAAAAATCTTTTTTTTTTTATTTATTTATTTTTTTTTTCGACTTTCCAACCGACTGCAGTTTCATTAAAGTCTTTAAAATTGCATAAAGTTTCCGGAGGCAATCTCTCTTGTTGTGCGGCAGCAACGGGAACGCCAAGGTGAGTTTGCCCGTCTGCCTGTCTGTCCATTGTGCGAAAGGGTTGGCAGGGCCCGCCATGCTCTCTTTTCATTGGTTCTCTCAATAATGAATGGGTCCTGGCGGCACCCAAATCCTCTCTCTCGGCCACCACGCGCTGCTTGCTTTGTGGGGGATTTGCTCACGGGCCTAAATTATTGAACACCTCCTGACCCTGTGCCAGCCCACAATCCCCGTAAAGAGAGAGAACCATTACTAGGAGGCGATGGGGAGGGGGGGGGGGGAACACGGGAGATGCTGGCACGGAATTCCAGTAGTCTATAAACTACTCCAACTTCAAGGGCTTCAAAAAATTAGGTATGGCATGGAGCCATTATATTGGTGCCGGGAAGTTTGGAAAAAATGTGGAATTTGGAACGGTATACGAACTAAGCGGTAGCAGGACTATACCTAGATGCTGGAGAATGTGAATTGGGTGACTGGGAGAGGGATTCTCGAAAACTCCCTGCCGATCAGTACCGGCGAGAGGTCCACGTTCCTACCAATGTTATGAAATAACTGAACAAAAAAAAAGGCATTAGAGCTCGTATCCCCATACTCACAAATTTGAAGATGCACAAATAAAAACGGATTAGAATTCACTCGAACGCAACGAACTATAAGTTGAACTCCAATTCCAGGGAACAAGGACTGTTTTTACTCAATGGTTATGACAGAAAGTGAAGGCAGTTTGTGTTTTGAAATGTTCCAGGTTCCTTTAAATGCTATGAGATCTCTTCTGGTATATTCTGAAAAAAAATATAAATAAAGAACAGGACGGAAAACTAAGGGCTCCAGCGCACTGGGCGGCCAAGTCGTGCAGCCAGTGGTCGTCGCGGCCAAAAAACACGGCGACGTGCCGCGCGGCCACGTCATTTTTCATTAATAATTCTCGATCACGTGGTGAAGAAAGAACACGGAGCAAGAATGGTCGCCCTGTGTTCGCCGGCACGCCGCTCGGGATCCCAGTGACCGCCGCGGCCAAGAGCGCGTTGATACATATACCGTCAGCATTCTCATTGGCGGCAGCGACCCGGCCGCGCGGCTTGATCACCGTAACGCAGGAGCCCTAAATCGGCTCGATAAGTAATATACATATAAATACACATGCAAACCCATTTCCGTTGCCTTACGGACTTAAATGTCAAACTGCCTGCGCGGGAATTGAATCTGCGACCTTTGAGACCAAAGGCCGAAGCCCGATAAAAGTGGTGTTCGCCGCCATTTTAATCTTCCGCAAGACTTACGGAGTCAAATAGACGATGAATGTCCTCCTGTACGAGGTTTTTTAATTTTGGCAGAGGTACAGATATATTATACGATCTGGATTTGGGCGTTCTTTAGCATCTCTGGTATGCGTGGCACAGTGGCAACCCGGACCACTGCACTGTGATTGAGGTTGTCACTAATGACTTAGCTGTTGACGCGCCATAAAACCCGCAACCCTCCCCCCCCCCTTCTCGCACCACTGAGCCATACTGATACGGGTCGAAGGTTCAATTCCTGCTCAGGCAGTTTGACACTTAAGTCCAAAAGGAAAGGGAAACAGGTGTGCATCTGTATTTATTTATCTAAATGTAGGTTTCCTGGTTTGATTCCCATTATCGGTTCTTCCCGCTTCTGATGCGTCCGTTAACGTTCAAAATTTAGCCTATTTTTGTGGGAGTACTACACTGGAACATTTTTGGTCAATTTTAATACACTTTTATACTGCTACTTTCATAGCGTCGGCAAAAATTGTTGCATCTGAACGAGATTGATCTCTAAATCATCTCTATACATAGGGCTACCATGTGAACCAAATAATTTTGATGCCACAATTTCTTACACTTTTTTAATATAATCCCACTTGGCATATAATGTAAAATTATATAGCCCAATTTTGTGATTAAAAAAAAAACCTACACAGGAAGTGTGTAGAAGTATGATTTTGGTGTTCACCTTATAGTGACCACACCTGGGAATTTGTGTAAAAATTTAAGTCATAATCTCAATTTTAAGTAAAGTCATGACGTTTTTAGTGATTAACCGCTAGCGATATTCGCGTTCTAAGGAAATTAAGTTTGAACATGAAACTTATAACCTTACGTAAAGCTCAATAAACAAACAAAAAATGTTTTTAGCCATACAAGGTGTCGGTTAATAAAAAAAAAAGTATTGTACCATGAAGAATACATGTTACTGCACCAGACTAACCTAAAATATAAATGCGGGGGGGGGGGGGGGGTGTATTTTTGGGTATGTGCCCCCATCAGCAAGCCCGGACTGGCCGTAGTGCCAGGGTGCCAATGGCACATGGGCCTTCCCGTAGATTCGTAAGGGGGCCTTTTTAGATTTTATTGTTCGAAGTGAAATTTCTGTGGCAGGTGAACTTTTTCTCGTTGTAATTTCCTGGTTGCTCTTAAAATTTAGTCATTTCATACTCTCTTTAAATGACTGCTTTCTGCAACGCCTCAACTTCTGGGGGAGCTCCCATGATATGAGTGTTTACACGGTTCTGAAGTTGTTAGTAACCTGCTGAAGTTTTTTCAATACCTTTTCTAGAAAAGCCTTGCCTCCTACTTGGTTCAGTAGGGACGCAATATTTTTTTACCTTGAATGGGGAGGTTAAAATTGTGTCAGGGTTTTAGAGGGGGTGGGGTATTGAAAATAAGATGGTCACATTTTTATTTTGTCTCTCCCATCCCGCCGGACATAAATAATGACCGGGTCTTATAAGCTACAACCTCCTCCTTCCGACCCCCTTCTCCCAGCATTGTGTTGGGGGAGCGTTTTTAACGTCATGGCATTTGGGTCCCAAGGCTGCCAGTCCGGGCCTGCCCATAATCGGTATTTGATAATTGTTATGGAGCAAGGCTGAGATACCGACGCATATTTACTGAGACAGACCAGCTGCCGGTTGGTTGTTCCCCAGCCCCGCTGCTTTTCTTATCTGAAGAATCGTGAAGAGAGACTGTATCAGATGGACTCTTTCCCTCTGGGGAAGTATGGTGTTCCTCAGGGTTCCGTTTTCGGCCCAGTTCTGTTTTCTGTTTTACATCATCACTGGCGTACCTGGCTTTCTCATCAGTCTGTCATCTATCTGCAGACGATCTAAAGGCGCATCCCTCCATTTACTGATCTAGGGGATAGCATTTTGTTGCAATGTAACTCTCCTACTCAGGTATGAAATGCATATACTCGCCATTTTTATCATCTGACGAATCCAAACATTAAAGTTGATACTGAGGCCACAGCACACCAAAAGGAATTACTGCATGGGGTCAATGCAGGCTATTTCAGTCACAATAATCCCAGTCTTTAGGTTAAAGTTTGAGATTATAACCACTGTTTTTTTTTAGGGTGAGCAATTGTAAAAAAAGAACTAAGATGAAGAATGTCATGGAGAGTTTTGTAGACTAACTACCGACGACCCTTTCTCGAGTCCAGAGTAGAGACAGAAAGCTGTAGTTTTTGCCGAACTCCCAGCCGAAGCCATGGCGCCAGAAAGACAGAGGTACAATTTTGCTAGGTAATTCCAATCGGATATTCCTAGAATCTTTTACATGCCACAATCGACATGCGCAAGAGGCATCACAGGACCCTTCTCTTCCCGAAAATACCAGGGGTGGTTGAGGTCAGGCTTGAACCCGGAATCTCTTGCACATGAAATGGTCGTACTAACCATTAGGCTACCTTGCCCCATAGTAGAGATTATGTGAAGGAAAACCAAGCAGTGCTACATAAAAATACAAACAACGTTTCGAAAATTATCAATTTTCGTCTTCAGGTTATCAATAAAATTAAAGCATGGCAAAAGCCACTAAGTCAACCTATATTAAAAGCGTAAAACAGACATTTAAAACGGATAAAAACCACCAATTTCTCCCCTCAAAAGAGGCAGAAATGGCAGCAGTAGTTCTTATCACCCGGGGGTCTAGTATAGTGTTACAGCCTAACAGAGCCCCATGCTTTTTGGGTATCACATTTAAATCCGTGGGAGGGGTGGAGCGTGCATCTAGGGTCTATTGGTCGGTCCACGTGCACCTAGGATCAACATTTTCCCTCCCTTGAACGTTAGATACCCGCCTCATATCCCTGCCGCATCTACGCGTCGCCCGCCCGGGATAGCTGTTTCCTCCAGGTGACTAGTACACTTCAGCACAAAGTTGGGTCTATTGGTCGGTCCACGTGCACCTAGGATCAACATTTTTCCCCCATTGAACGCTAAATACCCGCCTCATATCCCTGCCGCATCTGCGCGTCGCCCGCCCGGGATAACTGTTTTCCTCCAGGTGACTAGTACACTTCAGCCCAGAGTTGGGTCTATTGGTCGGTCCACGTGCACCTAGGATCAACATTTTCCCCATTGAACGCTAGATACCCGCCCCATATCTCTGCCGCATCCGTGCGCCGCCCCCGCCCGCGATAATTGTTTTCCCCCAGTTGCCTTCAGCCCAGAGTAGAAACTACGTAATAACTAGGAACGCGTTCTTTGGGCTGTTGAATCCCCACCCTAAAAAAAAAAAGTAGAAAAGGCTCAGCTGGAAGCGCCCCCAGCATCAACTAGATTTTGCCGTAGGGCACGACGTATTGCCCTTTCCTGTTTGAAGCATTTAAACAGGGCAAGTCGCGCGAGACGGTGATCCGTTGCATATCAGCGACTAACTACAATAGAGAAAAAGAAAGAAAAACTAAAATCACCTCGTCGCGTTCACGGGCGGCCGGCCCAGGAGGCCGTGGGTCGGCACTTTCACGGGAGTAAGTGGGGCACGGGATAGCAGGCCCACAGACCGATCTCCTGCACGAGAAGGATGTCGGAGGTATTTGTCTAATGAAAAACCAATTTAAAATTCAATAAAAAAAAAAAATCAATAAAAAAAAAGCGCGTTAAAGTATACAAAAGTATACAAAACACGCAACTCACGAGACGCGCTGAAGGATAAAAAAAATATCCAAGAGTTGATAGTTAGTGAGGTGTGTTCCGAACAGTTATTACAACAGAATGAAGTAAGGATCTCGTCAAAAATCGGGTAAGTCTAAAATTGCTCGGGGCTATAATACGAACAATCCCGCCCCCCAACACGGTGGTCTCCCCCTACGGCCTTCAGACCTCTGAATGGCCTAGACGAAATGACAAGAACGAATGACTATTGTAAAAAGACCCAATCAGTCACGCGTTTCTGTCCATTAACGTAACGGTATATAGGCCAGAGGTCGTGAGGTTAATACTGTTATGGGCGTAGGAATGTAGTTATAACATTTATCGGCTATTAACGGTTGTCAAGAGAGCGTGGGACCCCTCAACTAAAAGAAAATAATCGTTCCCCCCTATCAATTCGTCAAAACAAAAAGTGACGGGCTATATGTAAGCTGTCACTACTGTCAAAAAATGACGCGTAGTTAACGTCTCGCGACCTAGATCTCTAGACAACCGACTTATTATACGTTAAACCTTTCGTATAAGCCCTTTAACCCGAAAAGACAAAAAAACGGGCTAACCACCAAAAAAAAAAACACTGCCTCGAGCGAAATGGGCGGCCCACATCGTGACGTAGTACACGCCTCGCAATTGGTTGAAAGTCATCACATGATTCGAGCCGTGCAATGAGCGACGGTACTATGAGACTAACCAATCGAAAAAATGACCAAAATAGAGTACCGTAACACCCTTACGGAAAATAACCGGTGCTGATTTGTCGAGCAGCTATCCCACTTGAAACAATGCCATTTGGCCAAGTATAAAACCATCACCCCAGCCAAGAATTCACTAACCCGCCGATCTCTCCATTGGAACCAACAACTCAGCAATTGTAGAGGTAAGCATTGTTTAATGAGGCATTACATTAATATTGAAAAAAAAAAAAAAATAAGAGTGCGAGGACTTGGCCGGTTGCTAACGGGCTTCTTTACATTCATGTTTACAGATATCCAACAATCCGAAAGGCCACGGAGCAGTATACCAGAGCAGTGCAAGCAGAGAGGAACAGGTAGGCCTAAATGGTTCCTTTATATCATTTTGCGGAATAGGGCAAAAAAAAACCTAAAGGAAGGCTATGTCCTTTTTTATTTCTTTTCATATACATAGTGAACAAAAAAAAAAATATGGCAACATCATCAGCTTCAGTAGATAGAGTCATTGAAGCCAAAAACACCTACTTCATAGGGGGTGAAATATACGTACAAGTGACGGATTTTCAGGGACGTGCGTACGTACATTTACGGGAATTCATAACCCCAGGAGTAGGGATCCTGCCAGGACGCCGTGGGGTCTCGTTTACTGTCGCCGAATGGCGGGAATTTGTTAAGGATCACGGCATTTACAATCAGATCGTGAGCGAGCGCAACTTACAGCAGCAAATTATGACCGGCCGGAACTATGGAGCCGGCCTAAAAGTGATAGTGTCACAATCTGGCTTAGTCTATCAGGCTAAATTCATACTTGAAAAATACAGCAAA
This sequence comes from Lithobius niger, assembly GCA_023313725.1. Lineage (NCBI taxonomy): Eukaryota > Metazoa > Arthropoda > Chilopoda > Lithobiomorpha > Lithobiidae > Lithobius > Lithobius niger. The sequence continues at coordinate 8,684 of JAHWFP010226299.1, forward strand.
AAGTACATTGTACTAAACTATCGCCAATTTGCAGGCTTGATAGGCTACGTCACTGATATCACTATGCTTTTGGACAAAAAACTGAAAGAGATAGAGCCCCCCACAGTTCAGATCGAATCCCCCGCATCCCAAACCGAAATGTGGTTGGAGTGAAAAAAAAATAAGTAATGTCCCTTTTTTTTCATTTTTGTCTCTCCCTCACAGTCTCATGGCGTACCAAACCATCCCATATTGCGATTGCTTCCCACTTACCGGGTTAAATTTCATACGAATAGTTCCGACGGTAAACGTAGTGAAAATAGCTATTGGAAAACACGGAGAAAATGACAGCGTGGTATTAGATCCAACAGAGTGGTTAGGGATAATAGCGCAACTCTACTGGCGTCAACCTAACTCGAGTATATCAGTTAAATCGGGGAACATGTCGATCGAATCCGTGGCCGACAATGTGCTGATCCTTAAAAGTGCAGACAAATCCGTAGCATTAACTGAATTCGATATACTCAGCATGAAATACATGCTCCCTCATATATCGCAGGCAGTCGCTTGCTGGACGCAGAGAATATGCGAGTTGACACCTTCACCTGCGGTAACATTGCCAACAATGGTCGTAAATGAACCGAAGCAAAAAAGAAAGAGTAACGTAGCGGTCGACGGAAGCGAGCCAGAGAAAAAAAAAAGCAAACGACGCCCACAAAAGAAAAGTGATGTTAAAAAGACCGACGACCCGCTCCCTTCTTCTTCTTCCTCCCAGGCTACGCAGGAGCCGGAAGTTGTCGAACTACAGAAATGTTACATGTGTGAACAAGAAATCGCACATCCGAAATGCAGCAAAAACACAGAAGATACACGGCTCCCCTGTCAGGGATGTAAGTTCAATTCCCCGAGCCAAAGAGACCATGATTGCGTAATGCACGCTTCGCTTTTTCGCAGCTCAATTTATTAAACTACTTCTCTGTTTTTTCCAATAGCTTATTCTAATCAAGTTGGGGGAGGCCCGACATTAAAATCATCCTGTCCCGAAAAGCTTCCCGAATATGATTGTCAGACTCAGGGAACCGAAACTTTTAAAAACGATAGATTCAGCATCGTTAAATGCATGGGGAAATACATAAAAAAATTTAGCACTAATACAAATGTCTACACGGTGACAATTCCCCCTATTGACGCCCAGTATTTGGTTAGAAACCGTTTAGACCCTATAGAATATATAGACCAACTTTTCACCGACATATTTGAGCGTGTCCTGGATGGGTTCCGACCCACCGACTATGTAGGTGTGTGTATTGGGGGGAGTGGGTTTGAAAATAGCTTGTTCCTTCCCTTACATGCCAGGGAATCTTTCAGCGTCGCTAACATTTTGGCTCTTATTTTGAAACTTAACCAAAGTGGTCGGGAAATAGATGTATTCAATAAGCTCGAGATTAAAGTAACTCATATCGAGATACCCAGAGGCGGCACTTTCCCGAAAAAGAAAATGTCACGCACAAATGTTATAGCATGACTATCAACAGGGGGAGCTAGGTCGGTCGTGTTCCCAAAAAACGGCTTAGATAAACTTTGTTTGGCTAGAGCGATAGTTTGTTGCAAAACATTCGCTGATAAGGACATAAAATTATATAGACAAATTCGTAAATCGAACAATGTGCAAAAAAAGCTCGCTTTACAGCTGCACGCCGACGCCGGCGTCTGTGTTCGCCAAGATGGATGTTCTATTGTTGACTTGAAAGAATTTCAGGATTATTTGACAGAATACCAAATTGTGTTATTCCAAAAAAATGGAACGCAGTGCCAGGTTACCTTCGAGGGGCCTTCTAGCTCTAAGCGCATCTATCTTTTCTGCCACGCCAATCACTATTTCGGAATTTTAAAGCCGCGGTTTATTTTCTCATCCCGATTTTTCTGTCATTCCTGTCTGAGGCCGTATTCCCGACCTAAAAGCCACGCCTGCCAAAAGCATAAATGTCCCTCGTGTCATTCGCCTAAATATGTTTGCTTCCTGAAACGCTGGTTGCCATGTTCGGCATGTAACAGATTGTTCAGAAATACGGAATGTTTAGTCCGCCATTATAGCAAACAGCCACCCTTCAAAGACTCTACAGTCTGTAAATCGCTGTTTAAATGCAAGATTTGTTTTCTAACGTTTGAGGGTAATAGCAGGACACCGCATCACTGTTGCCAACGTTTTTGTAAAATATGTAAACAGTGGTGTCGGCTAGAGCACCGCTGCCACATTCAACCTTTACCACTCCTCAAAAAACGCGATTGCGTGCGGTTAGCTGTTTACGACCTCGAAACGACGCAAGTTGAGCGAGTAACTGACAGCAAGGACAGGGATTTTGTTTTACACAGCGTGAATTTGGCGGTTATCGATATTGCATGCACTTACTGTTTTGGTAAACCTACATGTATTCGTTGTGGTGACAAACACAAAGTGTTTATGAACGGTGAAAGCACTCTAGACGATTTTTGTCATTGGTTGTTTGAGTCACATGCCAGGGATTCGAACCTCTCTCTCATTTCACATAATAACTCTGGATACGATTCTCTCTTCCTAATTAGATGGGCATTAGATAATGGAGTCAAACCTACCGACGTCATATATGCGGGAGGTAAAATAATAACCGCAAAAATAGAAGGCATAAAGTTGGTGGACTCTTTCAAGTTTATGTCAATGGCCTTATCCAAACTACCCGCTAGTTTAGGGCTAGATGAAAATCTCATTAGTAAGGGGTATTATCCTCACCTGTTTAACCGACCAGAAAATTATGAGTACAGAGGTGTAGTACCTAATCTCGAAATGTACGATCCGGATAGCTTGAGTGTCGATGCGCGCCTCAAACTGATAGCTTGGCACGCCGAACAACGTGCCAAAAATGTAACTTTTGACTTTAAACAAGAACTGGTTAAGTATTGTTGCAACGATGTCAGCGTGCTTATGGCCTGCATTCTGAAATTCAGGCAGCTCATACAAGCCGTGTGTCCCAGGTTAGAACCATTCCACGACTGTTTGTCTATCAGTAACCTGGCCATGACTATATTTAGAGCTATCTATTTAAAACCAAATACCATAGCAGCCATTCCATCGGACGGCTATTTTCCCGACCGTAAATATTCGAGAGAGGGTTTAGTCTGGCTAGATTACGAGGCAGCAAAAAGAGGTATTTTTATTCAACATGCGGCTAACCTAGGTGAAAAAAAATTCATTGGCAATAAATACAGCGTTGACGGCTATTGTTTAAGCACTCACACTGTATTCGAATTTATGGCTTGCCACGTGCACGGGTGCTTATGTATATCAAACAGGCAACAAAGACTACCTTTTAGTCAGTTAACGGCTCAAGACGCTCACGACAAAGCGATAATTAGACGCAGGGCGCTAGAGGAAATAGTCGGCGTTAAATATGTGCAAATATGGTCTTGCCAATTCCACGAACAAATGAAACGCGACGAAAAATTGCGAGCGTTTGAAAAAGCCTACAAAAAAGTGCCTCCTGTGTTGAGACCCCGGTCCGCCTATCTAGGGGGTCGAGTGGAGACATATAGACATTTGCACGTGGCCGAAAAAGACGAAAAAATCTACGCGGGTGATATAAATTCTTTATATCCCTCTGTCATGCTTCAGGAACGATTTCCAGTAGGCCACCCTACAATAATAACAGAATTTGAAGGCAGTACCGATATTTCGGGATATTTTGGTTTAATACAAGCCCGAGTACTACCACCTCGTGGGCTTTACATTCCTACTTTACCTTATAAGTACGAAAATAAATTGTTTTTCCCGTTGTGCTGCGCATGCATCGGCCAACAGCCAGCGGACGGCAGGTGTAAACACTCGGACGAGCAACGCGCGTTTGAAGCCACATTTGTATCACCGGAATTACAACAAGCTGTCAAAGACGGCTACGTAATATTGAAACTGTATGGCGTGTATCATTTCCCTCAAACTGTAAAATACGACCCTGGGAGGGGGGAGGGTGGAGGCTTGTTTACGGAATACGTGAAAACGTTCTATGCCATGAAATTAGAGTGCTCGGGCTTCCCGGAGGGTTGTATAACCGACTCTCAAAAACAGGCCTATGTGCAGCATGTACGTGATACTCAACATATCGAGCTAAACCTAGCCAATATTAAGGTTAATCCTGGCGGCCGCAGTACCGCAAAATTATTCCTTAATTCTATTTCAGGAAAAATAAGTCAGCGGGAAGATTTGTTGTCAACAAAGTTTATCAACAATGCGGCGGAATATTTCGCGTTTGTCACGGACGACAAAAATGTAATATCCAATATTGACTTTGAAAACGACGGCGAGATAGCGATCATTCGTTACAGGAACGATTTGAACTTGTCGGAAGGTAACGCGAACGTATCTGTAGTGATAAGTGCTCTAATCACATCTTATGGTCGACTACGATTGTTGCAATTGTTACGTGATCACGCCCCAGGTAATATTTTTTATTCAGACACAGATAGTACATTCTATAAAACAACCGGCCATCATGCGCCTCCCAACAATGACCCGAGGTTAGGTAGTCTCAATAACGATCTATCAGTGTACGGTAATAATGCTGAGATAACTCACTTTGTTAGCAACGGCGCTAAAAATTACTGCTTCGTAGTAAAAAGCGACAAAGGTACTAAACAAATTGTCAAAGTACGAGGCATAACCTTAAACTTCAGAAATAGCCAGATTTTAGACTTTGAGTCATTAGCTGGAATGGTAAAAAATATCAACGCAAACGAAACTGTCACAATTACTGAACCGCGAAAAATAATCCGTAAAAATCATCATTTACTGACCACGACCCAAAGCAAACTTTACAGAGTGGTAGCCAATAAACGGTGGATGGATAAAGCCACATATGTGACGTATCCATGGGGCTATTGATAATAGGTTTGTTGAGGTCTTAGTTGTTGTTGTTGTTGTTGGGCCCTGTAGCCCCAAATCAATCCTAGAAGCCCAGCCGCTAAGGCCGATACAAACCCGGACACCGCGAAAAGCTGCATCTTGTTTTTGTCGGTCTGATTGGAAGGCTAGTTGGTTAGTGTATGAGCATGCCCTCGCCAGAATCCTTTTCTCTTCCCCCCCATTCATATTTTTAACGATCGCTCTTCCAACCAGCGTCGCGCGCTCCACATACCTCTGGCCACTTCGTCTCCCAGCTCGTTCTTCCCCTTTCTTTCGTTGCAGACTTTGAAAAAAAATTAAAGGTACATGGCTGAAGTAACTTCCACTTCGGATATCTTCCGGGATAAGCATCCTACTTCCAGTTGGACCGAAACCCGAATACGTTTATTGAACCACGAGGTGTTGCATTTGAAGAATATGGCAACAAAGCAGCAAATCCAAAGACTAAACCACGCATTGGACGCCGAAGTCGAATTTTTTGGCCCCCCCCACGACTTTATCAGGCCGGGCGTGGCTAGACAATATTGCTGCTATACGGACGCCGAAGAACGAGGGGAAAGTAGTCGGGTCAAAGCGTTGACGCCTCTCTTAGAAAATGTCAGGGACCACGTGTCTCGAATATGTGATGTACGCTTTAATTGCCTTCACATTGAAAGGTACGCAACTGGAATGTTATATAAACCGTGGCATATTTATAATCCTAGGGAGGGAATGGATACGCTCGCACCAGTAGCAATTATGGCTACCGGAAAACGAACTCACACTATGCGCCACGTTCACCACGGAGATGGCGCCGAACGACCTAGTTATACGGCAGTTATGGAGCCGGGTAGCCTACTAATTATATATCCTCC
>JAHWFP010226300.1:0-15867 GCA_023313725.1 Lithobius niger
TGTTGTTGTGTGTATCGTCGAGGTGTTGTGCCTGAACGCAATAATGGATTAATTATGATCGGGATGGAAACTTTAAGCCGTCGAATCAACAACACTTTCGGAACTTGGGCCGGATTTAAGCGACATACGCTTCGACATGGAAAAACCAAAAGTTTGTCGTCGATTGTTGCGCCTTATCATCAAGGGACTCTGCACACGGTAAGTGGATTAATCGTGTCTTTATTTATTTATTTTTATTTGGAGTGATGGTTTTCATAAATTTGTTTACATAATAGGTGTAACGTGCGAATTCTGATTTATCGATAATTAGACCCACATACATTGCGTGTAATACCTAACAAAACAATGCGGTTGCAATATGTTTTTTTAAGTTTATAAAAAAGTGTAGGTTTTACTACAAAACGGCGTAAAGGCTCGTGGTGTGTGGAGGTGCAACTTAGGGACCGTTCATTATTTATCAACGGGGTGGGCTGGCGTATTGTCATCGCCAGTACAAAAAAAATTCATGACCCCCCCCTTTGGTGTTAGTGATTTTTTTGCCCTCCCCCCCAAAAAAAATGTATTACAATTTTCATTTTCATGAAATGAGTGGACGGTACATACTAGGCCTACTTTAATACCTTATGGAATGTGCTGAGCTAAATAAATTTATTAACATTCTATAACTTGCCCTGCATTTACTCTCTTGCAGTTTTTTTCTTGACCCCCTACCCTTCTGATAGCATCTTCAAAAAATTTTTTAGCCCCCCCTCCCTCTTCATATAAAAATTTTCATGCCCCACCTCCCCTCGTTTTCGCCGGCCCACCCCCGTTCATAAATAATGAACGGTCCCTTATATGTTCTTAGCCGTAGTGTTGGAGGGGGGGGGGGGCGTCAAAATTCCCCGGTTTGGTGCCCGGACTAATTGTCAAATGGTTGTTGAATTTGATTAGTAGCCAAATCTCACCACTCAAAACTTAAAAAAAAAATAAATAAAATAAAAATACTGCATCCGTATTCCCGGGATGATAATGTCGGAGGGGATGTCTCGGTAACTAAATGTGTGTGTGGGAGGAGGGTTGGGGTCAGTTTAAATTTAGCCCCCCCCCCCCCCTCTCACCCACCGGTTACCTTGAACATGTGTACGCTCATCCATTCAAATCCTAGGCCCAACCCCTAAAACAGGTGAAACAAGAACGAAAATGGCAGGCGTTTCGCGCATTACGTACAAATACCTCTGTATCCGGTGCGTGGCTCTGGTACTGCTTAGAATTTTTTAGTACCGATCTTCACTTAAATTTTGTTGTTTCACCGATTTTAGGGGGGGGGGGGGGGGGTTTTTTCCCCCCCCCCCCCCGTGGTACACTTTCCTCCAAAACAACTGCTTAAAAACAACACGTTGCTTCATCAAAGGTTGCTTCTTGCAATGTTTTAAAGTCACTTACAAATCTGTTGGGCAGGGAGGATGTCACTAAGTTTAGTGGCTTTTTTTTTTTAACCCTTACCTGCCCCGGAATAGAATTTTGTTGGTTTGGAAGAAAGCTCAACCGTAAGTCACGCTATAGCACTTATAATGCCATTTTCATACTTTGTGAAAATAGCAAGGTTGTGGAGTTCTTAGAGTTCTATTGTTCATTATCAGTTGATAAAAATAATTGAGATAGCATTTCTGTAGTTTTTTTTTTTTTTTATCGTTTAAGAATTTAGTTAGCAAACTTTGCCTCTACGCGAATAAATGAGGTAAATTTTCATTTCAATTTTCAAACTAGAAAATTGTTTTTTTCTTTTATGTTTAAGGTGAGGTTTAAAGGTAAATTCCTCCCGGTTGGCTTTCCTGTATGGCTCAGTTTTGCAACATTTAGTGCAGATGCCTGTAAACGTTCCGAAGGCATTCGTTCCTATTTTTCCTGTCGTGAGAAACGGTTTTACTACATTCACGCTAATACATCTAAATATTGCAAAACAGGGTTCATGCCGACCTTGAAAGTTAGGGTTATGAAATACGGTTAGGGAAAAAAATGGAAAATTGGTGAAAAGTCAGCGATAGTCAGGTTTTTTTTTAATCTTTTTTTTTTTTCACTTTTAGAATTTCATTTTTTTAGAATGAACCGTGTTGTCTCGTTAAGTTCCACTCGCTTTGCGACTACCTTATTTTTTAAAAATAAAAAAAAAATAAAATGATGCCAGGCCTGCAGTTTGCAAGAACGTTGTGTAACTAAAAAAATATAAAAAAACAAAGTGCAGTGTTTTGGTCAGGGATATCTATATGTACAATCTATCTACATATATAATACGCTTAGGTTGGGCAAGCAAATTCATCATTATTACGCACTACAATGAAAGAGGGTGTATAATTTAAGAGGGCGAGCGACTGACAATGCCAAACAAACAGATGTGGCCTATAACAATCGACATATTGCATTAATAAAGCTAGGTCTAAAGAGCCGACTTGGAAGAGTTTCAAAGTTGGTTGAGTAACAATCACTGCATGCACAACCGTTGTTGGGTTGGTTGGGCTTGGTATCAGAACAGAGAAACGTCCTCCATTGAAAATAAACATTTACTTCCATAACACAAATCAGCAGGGGTTCCAAGAGGGAGCAGAGATGGGGATATTCAGACCACACAATAGAGGAAACCGGGGCCCACTACAATGTTACGCTCAGGTATGCAAGAACCAGCTAGCCGGGGGTACAGCTATTTTAAGGGAAAGTCAGGGATAGTCATGGATATTCATTTTCAGATACGAGTATGAACTCTGCAAGAGCTATTTCGGCAGGATGCTCGAATACAGTGAGAAGCTATGCCCTTTTAACTGAACCAAAGTAAAAACTGCAAAGGAACACAAATAAGCTTTCCTGTAAGGTTTCAGACAACACAATTTCTTGAAGTGTTCAAGTCCACGGTCCGCGTTAAACATTAGGCTACGTACTGCTATCCTCAATCATTGCAATTACAACCACCAAACAGGAAAACGCTGCAAATATTAGAAAAAAGAAACCAACAGTTATCAGAGAAGCCGCTAAGTTTCCAGAAAGGGTCGGCCTTTGAAAGTAGTGATATCATTCAACCAGGAAAAGGTCGCCAAGGTTAACCGTTCTTATTAACCAACAAAGTTGGAGCATTGCCCCCTTTTTAAAATTTTTACCGTGCTACTAGGTTGATTGTAATTACCCGCACATATGATGGATTGCGTAAATGTCAATTTCCGAGTCATATAATAATTGTACAGTTTTAAGTCCAGCATGTTTCAGCAGTCCAAGATCTTAGCAAAGAAGTTAAAGAAGAAGGTAACGTGCCGAGTGTGTTGGTTTAAAATAAGGTTAACTTTGGAGGCCTTTCCCTGGGTGAATGATATCGCCACTTTCAAAGGCTTACACTTACACCCTTTTTGGAAACTTGGAGCATCTCTTATACCACTTTTGGTTTGTTTTGGGTGGAAATTACAACTTTTATGGAGTTAAATCGTACAAATCCTCACTCCTGCCTTCATGTAAACTTTCACTGGAAGAATTTTGATATGTATCCGCTCTTCCGTTGTTTTTCCCTTCATTTTTATGTAGTGCATCTTGTAGTTATGCTCTCCAAAACCCATACTGGTGCCAATATGGCGGCAAATGTCACTCACTACTCTATACACGTAATTTTGTTAACATGGTTGAGAAGATACATGAGACTTCTCCTGTGGGTGCCTATCCTGTGGGTGGTTATCAGAACTTTCGTGGGTCATTTTCAGGTCCTATCTACCTTCATCTATAGATCTTCATTCTGTAGGCTGCGGTCACCTGTGACAAAGTCTGTTTTGTTTCATGGTGAAAGAGCATGACATGTATTGCGATAGTGTGAATGAAGTCAGCCTACCCGCTTATGTCAAAAAAGTTCAGTGTAGCAATTAAAGTACATAGCGAGAAGCAACTGTGACATCATTGGACCTACCCATTTCATGATTTCAAACGCTTAACGTACTGCTTTAAAAAATCAATTTTGTTTTACTTGATTGTATTCTGCAGTCATGATCTGCATTTTGTTGCCAGCTCTTCTTCTTGCAATAAAAAACATAAGTCACCTAAATGAGCCCAAAGGGTTTTAGTGAGCGTTAACCACTCCTGGTCATCTGCCCCAGTAAGCAACCTCTTTGTAACAACAAAGTATTCTGACAGTTTCTGAAAGGTTAAGAGTGTAACACTTACAGCATATCTACAGTTCGATGACAATACAAACACTGGTTTTTAACAATAATTCTGTACTACAGGCGCTACTTCCGGGCCACGTGTTTCTAGCTGCATTTCCCATTTTAGAAAAAGGGACTTCCTGGACTCCCCATAGATTAGCCAACTTTCCCTAACGAACTATAGTCTTGTCTTTATAGGCTACCCTATGAGAATTAAAGGTACACCCGGCCTGCCCCATAGCATTCCGCCTGCCCAGGTACTTGGATAAAAATAATAATGCGGTACAAAAGCTTAAATTGTGTTGAAATCGAGAGCAATGACCCACCTGACAAAAATTAACTCGTGTAGGAATGCCAGCTAAGCTGCTGTCTAAGCAAAATCTGACCCTCAATAACGTTGCAAATGTATTACTGCTAGTTACTACCTAGCTGGATAGGTAGTCCGCTCATCCCCATGTTAAATCCCATATGTTGATTATTCGTCGATACCGAGATAACGGGCAGACTTCCAGCTATGAAATTTGACGAAAGGGATCCTGGGGGCATAACGGGGATGGCGTGGGAGGGCGCGTAAGTACGAAAATATTGTTATAACCATTGTTAGTATTGTCGGCATCGTCTCTCATTGGACGGCCAAAGTTCGGACAATGAGAACGTGTATGTGATGTGCGTGCCTACACTGCCTAGACACACACTAGTGTATCGCGATACATTTAAACAACGTTGCAAACGTTGTAATTGTATTCACGTCCATTTCACGAAAAATAAACCAACTGTAAAAACAAAGCAAAATAAACAATGCCAAAAACTGGTAAAGAGGCCACCAAGTTGAGAGGGGTTCGGCCCTTCAAAGGAGTGATGTCAACACACCAAAACTAACTAAATAAAACAAATTACAACAAATATAAAACTAAACCAAAAACCTATAAAGAGGTGACTACGTTTAGAATGGTTCGGCCTATAAGCAAAAGGTAGTAGCAAATTGTTGAAAACCAATGTCTTGTTGACGTGCCACTTTATTACACATCTGCACGGTAGTGGAGTTGAGTCAATACACAATTAAAAAAAAAAGGAGTGATATCATATCAAAAACCAAAACTGGTAAAAAGGGCCTCCAAGTTCCGAATGGTTCGGCCCTTCAAAGGTGTGATGTCAACAAACCAAAACATTCGCCAACGTAATCGCACCAAATAATACTTTGGACGTTAAATGAAAACATGAACATTGCTACCGAAAGTAGCAATGTTCTTGTTTTCATTTAACCTTCGAAATATTAAGCGGTGCGATTAACTTGGCGAATGTTTTGGTGTATTGATATCACTCATTTGAAGGGCCGAACCATTCGGAACTTGGCGGCCCTTTTTACCAGTTTTGATTTTTGATATGATGTAGATTAACAGTGAAAACGAAACTAGTATAAGAGAAGCCGCTAAGTTTCCAAAAAGAGTCGACCTTTGAGAGTAGACTTGATATCATTCAACCAGAGAAAGTTTTCATTTAATGTCCAAAGTATTATTCGGTGCGATTACTGCAAGGTAGTAGATTAACCTTGGCAGCCTCGCCCTGGTTGAATGATATCACTACTTTCAAAGGATGATTCTTTGTGGAAACTTGGCGGCTTCTTACCAGTTTTGGTTTTGGGTGGATATCAACTTTCATAGGACTGTGACGTACAAAACTTAGTCTTATCTTCATCTGTAGGGCTACCTTTTTTTTCTTCTAGACGAATTTTATGTCTATAAATTTTGTCATTGATAATTTTCACATTTACCATTGCCCAATTAGCCATTACATCAGCCAAATTGACACGGTTTGGTTTATTGTATGTTCATGCTTCACATGCTTTGTGTTTCTTCAATCCCATTGTGTGCACACTGGCTGACCCCTGTCCGAGCTGTTATGGAGACAAAGTTACCATGTACGAAGCTCAGCTGGAATCCTGGTATTGTTGTTTTGACGAAGCTTAAGCACTTCTTTGGTAAGGAAGCAGCACAGCAAAAAGCTGCTCATTACAGCGCATTATTGTCTAGCGAATAATAGCCAAGTTCCCAAACCCCAGCTTTTTCAGCTAAATAAGACGTTGCAGAATAACTAAAGAAAAAGTTTGGGTAAAAGGCGTTGATTGTTGCATCCTATTAAAAGTTCACAATATTTTGGGTTGTGTTTTAGAAGCAGTAGGTTCTCGCCATGAAAAAAAAAATAAGCAATTATCGTACCATCTCTTCTGCATCTGTATTTGAAGAAAAAATATTGAACCATGTACGACTAGTAGTAAAAGTTATAACATTTATAATAATAATAATTTTTATTACAACTTTTACTACTAAGCGTTTCAACCCCAAATATCGTCGATTACATGATTTGTGCTAGTACCACACCCGATTTGGGTTTTTCTTGTTTCACTAATTTTAAGGATTTTATTTATTATAGCCTTACATCCTGCTCTCTATGTAAAAACTTCAATTAATTTGTGGTATGTGAGATAAGTGATTAAAAAAATCCTCCTGAAAGGTGTTGGAGACCCACAAGTACTTCAGAATACGAATTTGATAAAATTTTCCCTTGGTCACAATAAAATTCAGTTAAAAAACGAAAAAAAACATTGTGTGTGGTGAAATCAATCGTGTGTTTTTAAAAGTTTTTTTTGACTGAATTTTATTGTGACCAAGGGAAAAATTCAATCCCGAAAATTAAATCAAATTCGTATATTGATGTACTAGTGGTTCTCCAACACTACACCTTTCAGGAGGGTTTTATTTTTGATCAGTACTCTCTGTGTATTAGCGTTACTGCGCATTAATTGTTACCGGAACCAAATTACTCCCCCCCCCCCCCAGCTCGCTTTCAAACTGAAACACGAACGCTGAAACCAAACACAGCTAGCTAGATTTCCACCGTATCTGTGGCAAGCTCGTTTGCTATTTAGATTCCTTGCATACGGATTCCTTGCATACGGTCATGTTAAAAACCGATCGCGCGTCAGTAAGCTTTAAAAGAGCTAGGTGATAGGTAGTAATTAGTTTGGCTTAGTTCCAGAGGCTGAGTTCCCACAATTCCACTTCAGCTACCTGAATGTAACAGCTAGGTAAGTGGCATTACAGCTAGGACTAAATAACCGCAATTGGAAAAAAAAATTAAAAGAAAGGGGAAAAAAAAGGAGAACGCTTCCCGCTTTGAAGTTTTCTCCAGTTTTGCATGGATTGAGGAAAAATGTCAAGTTTCCTGGATACTTATATTTTTATTACATTCATCGTTGCGGGGGAGGCGAATGTAGCAAGCTAAGCGTGCGAACATTTCTCCAAAAGGATTGACAGACGAAAGTGCATTGTCCTCCCCTCGTCATAGAGGAAATTTCGAATTTTTTTTTTATCACGGAGTTGGATTGTAGTTGCGAAGCGTGAGTCAGGACACATTTATAGGCACCGATTCGCAACGTGAATTTCCACCCTCGTAACTTTTAGCATGGGAATAGAGCAGTGACATTTGCCGCCATATTGGCACCAGTATGGGTTTTGGAGGGCATAACTACAAGGTGCACTACATAAAAATGGACGGAAAAACAACGGAAGAGCGAATTTCTTAGGCTTAAAATAACGTTGTTTTCTCCAACAACAACAATCGCGCTTTTTAGGTTTAAGAAATCACTCTTCACAGCATCGGCTTCAGTATGACGCCCTTCTGTTTCTCTCTGCAGTGCCCCCTGCAGCTAACCCATTAAGGCTCCAGCATAGAGTTATATACAATAATACTACGTCGTGTCACTGCTCTATAGACGGCGGTTACGTAGTTTAATTATTAAATTCGCTGGGTGGTGCTCTCGTACGCGACTGGAAATTCTCTCCCTCGTGGCTCGCGACACGATCAAAGTATGGACACGTGCTATGGGCGCGTTGATTTATGAAAAAAACGATTCCTCCTCTACTAGCAGTGCAAATAGGCGGACCGTTTTCTACATGACGGCGTTCGACAAACTCGAAATGGGCGCCATGTTGGATTTTTTAATTCTCGCTGTGGAATTCATGTTGGTTCTTCTCCATTGAGCAATTTGTAGTGCAGTAGAATTAGCTAAAATTTCGACGTTGCCTGGAACTAATTCAGAAGGAGATAAAACTTGGTAGATATGTTCCGAATACCATTGTAAACTTTCCCCTAAAATTCCCCACCTTTCCCACTTGAGCTCCTGCCGCCATCTTGGAAAATGTCGGCCGTTTTCGCATTTTTTTACTATATCGTCGAATCTATGCATTTTTTGAAAGGAAGATGTGTTACAAAGTTGCTTAATACATTGTATTAAGAAACGTTCTAACACATCTTCCTTTAAAAAAATGTATAGATTTTTCTATACAATGCAATCTAAAATGGAAAATAAAAGCCGTTTTTGCGTTTTTTGACCGTATAGCCGAATCTATGCATTTTTTAAAAGGAAGATGTGTTAGAAAGTTGCTTAATTCAGTAAATATGGCTTCGGCTGGAACCGCGTCAAAAATCCAAACTCAGAAATAACCCATAGATTCGGCTACAAAATGCTATCAAAAATGAACAATGGCAGCCGTATTTTTTCGTTTTTTGACCGTATAGCTGAATCTATGTATTTTTTGAAAAGAGGATATGTTACAAAGTTGCTTAATGCACTGCTTAACACATCTTCCTTTTTAAAAATGTATAGATTTGCCTATACAATACAATCTAAAATGGAAAATGGCGGTCATTTTTGCGTTTTTTCACCGTATAACCGAATCTATGCATTTTTTGAAAGGAAGATGTGTTACAAAGATGCGTAATGTACAGTATTAAGCAACTTTCTAACACATCTCCCTTTCAAAAAATGCATAGATTCGACGATACCCTCAAAAACGCGAAAACGGCCGCCATTTTCCAAGATGGCGGTGGGAGCTCAAGTGGGAAAGTTGGGGAATTTTACGGGAAAGTTTACAATGGTATTCGGAACATATCTACCAAGTTTTTTATCTCCTTCTGAATTAGTTCCAGGCAAAATGCTAATTCTACTGGACTACTAGAGGAACACGGGCATGGTGTGAAGTCAACGTCAGTGTTATACAATATATAGGCCAAGCAAATCCCTTTTATTTACCCGCAGTTTGACGTTAATCGCGAACCATTAGTTTCGCTAAATTGCTCGATGGAAAAGGAACGCACGGATTCTAGGGATGGGTCGGTAACCGAAACCGAATTTTCGGTTTTTACTGAAAACCGACACCGAAACCGATTCGGATTTTGTGTCGGTTTTTCGTACGGTGTTCGAAAATCAAAAAATGATTTGTAGTTTTACATTTTTTTTTAATAATTATCACTTTCGACGTATAAATGACAGCAAAGCTCCTTGCTATTAAAACGAAAATAGTCGAGGAAAATGGTGCCACAGCTATACCCACGGTCTATGACGCTGCTGAAAGTGAAAGCAGGAGTAAGTTGAAGCTAGTAATACTACTGTTGCAAGAAAAAAAAAATAGGAAAATCTTGATGGGGTGGATGGTGGCAAATACCGATACCGAAACCGAGGTTTTTTGGGCGTGAAAACCGAAACCGGAACTGAAATCAAAAAAATGAAACCGACCCATCCCTAACGGATTCTGCAGCGGGAATTCAAAAATCCAAAATGGCGCTCACCGCTAGAAGGCACATTTTAGAAACAACGTAGCGAGAAATGGTGACACCTTAACATAAATAATTGCGATCAACTACCACACAGATTTCACCGAGCGAGGTCTTGTAGAGTTTTGCCGTAATTCTTACAGAGCCTTAGCAGTGTTTGAACTAACTGTTCAAATTTTGCCCTTCTTGTGCGCTAGCCTACAACGTTTGGTTCGTTGTTTGGCAAAATTTGCATTAGCCCGAATTTCACCGGGCAGGGTACCGAGTTTCACCCTGGCACATTGGTATGTTTCACAACGATCATCACAATCGACTGCCTGACAGTGACTGACGTGAAGGATCTAGAAGGAAGATGACGATGACGACTGTGTAAGGATTCCGTAATTTTCCCCACTTGTAGTTTTACAACGGTAAATATTCATATTTTTTAGGATGTAATTTAAACGAATTGTTAATAAGTTTTAAACGTTCGTTCCGAACCTTAGGTAAGATTTGAGTACGAGGAAAAAAAAAAACAAGTTTTCTTATAACGATTGCCAGTCTATGTAAATATCGCCAGGACTCGCTTAGGCTTAGATATAGAAATTAGCTCGCGAATGTGTAATATCAACTCGCCAATGCAAATCTACTCCCTTACTGACGACTTACGACTCTCAAAGCCAAAATAAGCTCCATGTGAAATTGTTGACTTTGGATTTTTGACGCGGTTCCAGCCGAAGCCATTGCTAGGAGGCGAGGGACAATTTTGCTGGAAAATTTCCATCGGACATTCTTAGGATCTTTTACATGTCACAATCGACAGGGCCCTTCTCTTCCCGATAATAACAGGGTGGGTGGGTCAAGTTCGATCCTAGCTCCTGTGGCACACGAGAAAGTCGTTGCCCCATTCAACAAAATTTCAGACTGGATAGTAGTTTCTAGCGCGCTAACGTGATGCATAAATTGCCCCTCATTCTAGGCGAGTTTGTTTTAATGCGTGTATTTTATGTGTTGGGTAAGCGGAAGGAGGTCGTTTTTGTGTCGGCTAATGTGACTGCACAAAAATAATTGCGTTTATTTGCACGACAGAGTGCGTGTTTGTTTTGGTGAGTAGCCTAATAGGACTATAATTGGAATTAATTAGTGTTATTTAACGATTTTTTTCGGTGGTGGAGATTTTTTTCTAACTTTGCTGATGCTTTTTTGCTTGGTGATACGAAATCTTACACTTGTCATTATCTTTGAATATTGTTGTTTGAAGATTTCCTCATGGGCAGTGTTGTTGTTCCGAGACACAAAAATTGCTGTCACTGGCGAAAACGACTGTTAAAGTCACCCAAAAAAAATATGTGAGACCTCCCCAAAACAAAACTTGTTAAAGGTGCTTGATGCCTTCCTTGTGTGATTTAGTTTTATTTTCACTAACGTGTTAATTTTGCAAAAGGTAATTCTTGTGGGATGCGTGAAATTAATGAGAAGGTGTGTCATTTTAAACATTGGCATTCAAGGTTTATGGCATTTTGCGGCCGTGATTGATATTTTTGTGCAGCGAGCAGGTTTCAGATTTTTCAGTTAACCTTCGAACTATATTCGGTTGGGATTAACTTGGCTTAAAAGTTTCTTGGCGTTTCTTGTCCCGGCTTGAAATGACGAAAAAAAGCTAGTAGGAATTCTTAACAAGTTTTCTTCTGGGAAGATTCACGTTTACTCAAGTTAAACAGGTATTAGACCTAGAAGGATGAAAGACAACACCCCCCCCCTCTCACCTCCTCCCCACCAAAAAAATAAATAACTAAATAAATCACCAAGTTACCAAAACCCCGATTTCTGTTAATGGGAGTGCGTATGGATCGGATTCTTGAAAAGTCCCGGAACACAAAAAATAGAATTGCATCAATCCGGGGAAACATTTCGGGGAAACTCTGACCCCCCGTAGCAGAATATGCGCGACGATATGTCGCAGACATTTCAAGGCCTCCGTGGACAAATTTTGGCCAAATTTCTGCCGTTTTGTCAGTTTTTGACCGATTTTGACATTCCAATACACCATTTTAATCGTCTCGACGAGACCTGTCCGTTGATGGAGTAGCCAGATCAATAGGACCAAGCAGTGAAAAGTATTTCAATAAAAACCATTAAACATGTGCATAACACAAACTGATTAGCTGCAGACAATATTTTTTTTCTGACAATTGGTGCCGCAGACAGTTACGAAAGTTCTGCTTCTGGGACTCTGACGAGATAATTCCTACCTTCCGCAATCAAAATCATAATAAAGTTCCGGAATTGCACAATATCAGCGCTCAAAACGACAAATTGCAAATACAATTTCGCAATTAGTTTCTTTCACGCCAGTCGCAAATCAGAATATTAAACAGAAAAATAAAGTACTGTAGTCAGTGAATTCATTGATTTTAAAGGGACATACCTTCTCACTGTATTCGAGCATCCTGCACAAAATAGCTTTTGCAACATTTAGGTATGGGAATGGATGCGGCAAGACCGTTTATCACGAGGGGAAAAATTAGGAAATGATGTTGCAAAACTAAGTCATACGGGAAAGCTTAACCAGGAGGCGTGTGCCTTCAATAATACACTATCCTGGGCTATCCTGTGGCCTACGATAAAGATGTTAAATTTAACATTTTATTTTGTGTGAGCACTTTAAATTGACACGACTGCCAAAATTCCCTGAATTTTAATCAGAAGTCCTGGTCGGCGCAGACAGGTGGACAAAAGGCATGGACTTGGCCAAGGTCCCCTTTCCAGTTATTGAACAGACGAGCTCCTTGATCCCAAGAAGCGTAGGTAAGATTTAGCCTAATCTCACTTCTCTTCCCTCTCTTAATTAAAAATTGACTAAATCTGCTTAAAAATTTATATTATTACCTACAACAACGCAATCTTCCCTGCAGACCACAAGCCGTACAGGGAAGCACCAACTGCGGCGTCCCTAGTCTTCCTCACATGGCATATGTACTATATTTAATTTTCAGTTCACAAGAACTAAAAGTTAAAACGCTACGCTTTGCTGAAACCGAAATTGCAGCGACAGTGTTTCAGTGTTTTTCCAGAGCCACAAAATCTGTCACGTATGTCTTGCCGCAGTGTTAAAGGGGAATTACATCCATTTTGACATGCATGTTTGACTTTTGGATCATTTACACAATAACTAAACAGAAGAATTGCGGTAAGAATACGTTAGGTACGTCCGATATAACAATTTACAACAAAATAAGCTTAGAAGTGGCCAGCTAAGGCCGTCAGACGCTTGAGCTCCTCACAGTCAATACAGCTATCTCAATCGGCTGCGAGTCGAAATCGAAGAGATCCGTCTGCCGGCATTAATTTCTGCGCATTCCAGCAAAACAATGGCGACCTCCGTGTCGTGTTTTGGTGATGCAGTAATTAAATTGTTATATCGGACGTACGTAACGTATTCTTACCGCAATTCTTGTGTTTAGTTATTGTGTAAGTGATCCAAAAGTCAAACATGCATGTCAAAATGGATGTAATTGCCCTTTAAAGTGTCCATATTTACCAAGCATGTTTTTTAATGCGTTTGTTGACAAAGTTGTGGAAAAATCTTGGAACAGCCCTGGAATGTTTGGCTGATCCACCTACGCCCTGGAAAATGATGCGAAAAAATATCTTAATAGTTTGAGTGTTTGGGGAATAAAAACCAGTCTCATATTCCAAGTAGCAAGTAAGTTAGGTTTTCGGTGTGTGCCCAGTGGCCTTTATCGAGTGGCCCTGGTTTCGAGGGAAAGCTGGTCATCAAAATCATTAAATGAAGAGACTTATTCTGTGCACGCAACCGTACCATCTGGCCTGGCCACTTTTTGCCTACTTGATGATTGAAGAGTCCATTGGAAAAAGAGACCTTCATCGATTCTAGGTTGACTCGAGTTGAGGCGTTTTTGTTGTTTTGTTGATTGTAGCAAAAAGGAAAGGGCCAGGTCTTTAGCTACTAAGATTCCAGAAACTGTTGTTGGAGACTTGGAGGTGAGGTTGAACAAACGGTGTTTGGTCTCTCTTGAGGAAACTTGAATGGCGGGGACGAAATGTTTTTCGCCCTGACCTGACTGAGCGCCGTAAAGAAAACGGTCTGTGACACAGTCTTGTTTTACAGCTGTAGGCAAAAGTTTTTACAGCGATGAGGATGTTCAGCGAAGTTGAGACTTAGTACCTGAAAATCTACATAATAATTAATTTGAGGTATGGCACCATTAGCATTAGTGGCACAACCAGTTTAGCGAAAGCAACAATTTACAAACTCGAGGTATGCAAGATCAGGATTAGAAAGAAAAAAAAAACATCCTGGTCAACCTTCACTGATGTGAATTGTGCGGCACTCGCCATTTGGCCGGTAGACATTAAAATGCACTCGCCATCGTCCATTACCTCCTCTCCATGTAGAAACGATTTTAGCAGTTGTGCTACTACTTAATGTCAAATATTGTTTGCATTAATCTAACTCTCCAATTCAACTAAATCAATTGAAGTGGCTTAGCTACATTTTGCACACTTGGTTGGAGAGCCCTTGTAATTCTGCACGCAATGCCACAAACCGCTTGTTTCTAGCTAATACGGTTCCTGAGATATTACAATTTAAGCATCAGGGTTTGTTAATCAGTCGCCAATTTGGCGAGTAGCTCCAAAAACCAAGTCGCCAACTGCTGAATTTTCCTCGCCGTTTGGCGAGTGGGGACCGACATTGGTGAAGGTTGCCCCTGGTAGGTGTTGGAGAAACAAGTATATCAATACACAAATTTGATATAATGTCGAGCATTAATTTCTTTCCTGGGTCACAATGAAATCAGCAAAAAAAACACATGATTGTGTGTGGTGAACGACACTCAGTTCGCCATCTTGCAATGCTAAAAAATATTTCATCACCAACAATTTACGTGCATGAGAAACATGACTGTCAACAATTTCGGTGACGTGCTATAACTGCCATGCAACATGCTTGCCGGCAGTGTCAGATTAGGCCAGGGAGCCCCCACCCCCCACTACAGGAGGTCCTTGTTTTAAAAGTTATTTTTGGAAAAATTTAAAATGAATTCGTATAAAAGTTGTATTTTCTAAGTTGATACCGAGTTAATATCTACATTTTTTCCGTACTTATAAGTACGATTGAAGTAGTTAGTACATCCACTGTTAGATGGAGCCACATTTAATTAAGCCTATGTTTGAACATGTTAAGGCTTATTTTAGTCTTCTGTACAGCCGTAACGGGTGGGAAGACTATTGCAACGACTTTGTCCGTCGCCTTTTTCAACTCCGGAGTGGTACCAGATAGAGACCAACAGTTTTCACCAATGCATTCAGCGACCAAAAATTAGTTTAAAAATACGGCAAATTAAAACATCGTTAATAAGCTTTCTCGATGTAACTAAATGAAATAATAATATTTCATCGTCGCATTTTTACACTGCAGGAACGCAGGCAGTCGTCAAAACAAAAGGATTTCGTTAACACCACACATTAGCTTCATTTAAATTAGTCTCGACACCGTGTTGCATGGATGAATAGGCCTACTCTCGAACCAAATTTCCAGTAGTTGCTATACATACGAAATTAAAACTGGCAGGTAAACATATAATTAGGTCTAAAAGCCAAAAATTAGGCCTTAAATCACGTTGCCACCGCAATGTGAAATCTCCGCACCATGATGCGTAAATGAGATAGCTAACGGAGAATTGAGCAAGAACTTACGAAATTAAAACGGCAGATAGGAATTATGCCTAAAATCTAAAACCAGGCCTAAAAGCTAACACATTTTTAACCGGAAATTGTGATGGAACTTACTACTTGCAGTTGTGCTTTACCAATCATATATTTAAAACGTAAAGCACAACAACACTTAACCAGATGCAATTTTCTTAATTGTACATTTGCTTATTTCAATTAAAAAAATCATAAATTTTTACCCGTGTACATTTTAACACGTAAAGTAAAACTTCAATCGTATAACCCTTTTTTTACGGCACACTTGACGTTTTGGTTTGTAATTATAATAGAGATCGCTGTTTCAGTGCGTGATAGAGGTGTGCGCCTCAACATTTTCGAAAGTGGCAGAAGGTCCAGAAGACCGGTTACAACTATAATCGCTATACAG
>JAHWFP010226301.1:0-16394 GCA_023313725.1 Lithobius niger
GGGGGGGGGGGATTGAGGCTTAATGGCGCGTCGACAGCTTGGTCATTAGCGCCAACCTCAGTCACAGTGCAGTGGTCCGGGTTGCCACTGCACCACACATTACAGAGATATTATTCTAATCTAAATCTTGTCAATGTTGTTCAGTGCACTCAGAAAGGATTCTCAAAGAATTTCTTGAACATAATTAAGAGACCAGTTAAAAAAATTGTATATTTTTTTGTATTTCCTCTCAAAAGTTTGTATATGGGGACAAAAATAAGACCTGTAAGAGTTTAAATATGTTACTCTGGACATATTTACGATTTTTTCTTCATCGAATTTTCCTCTGTGAAATCAAAACTTCTTTTAGTTGACTAGTACAGATTTTTTCTTTAGAAAACACTAGACGTTTCAGACATAATTTTTAAGTGCGCATCTAGCCTCAAAATTTACCAAAAAAAGTAATTATGGTCAATAACGTGAATGAACTTTTTTGGCATTTGTTTGCTGTTTTTCTCATGGATTTTTTCACTGAGAAATGTTGTAATAGGTTTTAGTGGACGAACTTAAAGTTTCTATTTCTCTGCAAAAAATCGATGCTTCAAACTTAATTTTCATGTGCCTACCAGGCCTAAAAATGTACTCAAAAAACAAAATTATGGTCAACAATTCAGTGAAAAACCTTTCCTCAAAACACTATTGATAAATGAAAGAAGTACTAGAATTCATTTTATTTATTACGCAGAGGAAATAATACACTCAACTTGCCTACTAACATTATACCGTATGTAATCGGATTTAAACTGAAATTTGGGCATGATGTCACGAGATTGTAGTTTTGTCGAAACCTTTCCATGCCTTGTGTCAAAACCACAAACATTTGAGAGACTTTTAACATAACATTTACAGCCCTTTCCACAACTTGAGTGAGAGTTGCATATGGAAATAAATTCTCGCCAGATTTATTCAGTAGGTCTCTTAACTGATCAACTGTTAGATTCTTTGTGAGAGAGGTTCATTAACAGCACAACCTTGCAAGAACATTAGGTCAGTTTACTTCTTGGAAGTAGAGTTAACCCTGGGTGTAATATCTGCTGTGATCGTTGGTTGAAGTCGAAGTAGATGCATTTCCTTCTTTTAAATTCGTAGTAGGGCTAATTGCCCTATGCTCGGGTGTTCAGTTAAAAGGGTTCCAAGTATTATGTTTTCATGATGGGCAATTCCCTGATTTTCTGGTTAACTCCATCAATTATCGTAGTCACATCCGTGGAGTTTAATGAAAGAAGCATTGTCTTCATAATAGTTTCATGGCCACTACTGTACTTTGGTTTGCCGCAAATGTTAAACCAAAATAGCGCGTATAATTTTGCGACAAGTTCTGTAATAGCAATTAAGTTACAGTTCGATTTTTTCTTAGATGGTCAAGCACCTAGAATGCGATATTTTTCCTGGATTCATTTGTAAAAAGCTTGAAGATAATACCCGGTTTTCACAGCTTCACAAATGTTCTTTAAATATTTCTGGACTTGTTGGAGATAGAGGGAAATGGAATACCACCTGATATTATATTAAACTTAAATACTGGTAATTTCTTTTACATAATTCAAGCTTCTTCCCAATTGTACTGGAGAAAGCGTAAGGAGTGTGTCCCCATCTAATGTTTGCAATAAGTGGCGAAGATTCAACTCATGAAAATGGAATGGCAAGTTTAGCTATTCTTCTACGACTTGTATTGCTCCACCATTGCTTCCTATGTAAACACCCATGCCGTCACACCCAACAGCTGTGAAATATTGTAGGTCTACTGAATTTTTATTCAAACAAGCTAAAATATAAGACGCTAAATCATTGGCATACTCACTTCTGGGAACAAAATGACGCAAATATTTTGCAATCGGTTCAATAATAACTGATATTGTCCTTCAACAACGAATATCGTGTATTCTCTATCGTCAATTCTTTGAAATACTTAGTTTTTGAGGCCATTATTTAATTTTACTTAATCTAATTTATTAATGCCAGCTGCTTGTACACTGTTTTCGTGTAGAATTTCTTTTTCTGGAGAAGTTGTGATCTGTCAACTCCATCAAGTCTTAATAATAAGTCTTTCATCCACCAGTACAGCAAGTACAATCAGCGCATAGTTTTATTAGACACCCCTAGTTCTGTCACAGACTTGTGCAAGGGCGTTATTTAATTACCTTATATGGTTGTAAAGATGTGGACGAAATAGATGGGATTGGGTAAACAGAACAAGATATTTCCTGAAGAAGAAAGTTCGTACGTTTCACCAATATCACTTCCAACAGGTCTAACACCAGCACAAGAAACGTGTTAGTGGAGAGCTTGGCAAACTGGTTTATGTTTATCTTTCTCTTTCTTTTAATTTTACGATTTTGGTGGTTTGGATGTCAGTTCCTCAAGACGCATTTTACGCTGTGTTCTCTGTGTGCTCTCATTTTGCAACTTTTCGTTCTGTTGGACAAGAACAACTGCATGCATAAGTCCTTGTAGGCTACTTGCATGTTGTTAAATCGAATAGTGTTTCAGTTTGTGGTTTTAATAATAGCCACTTTCTTTAGAAAACGTTGGAATTTTGAACCTTGAGGTTACTTCAAATTGTTTATATATTGGTTGACAATCTTTCTACTTTTGTACGATTCCTTGTTCACATAGTACCGATGCCTTATATCCAAGTTTCTTCAATGTTCTTGGCAACAATGCAAGAAATTTCAGAAAAATCTGGGTCTTTGTTGTTCATTTCTTTCTTAACTTAATTTCTAAGAAGAACACAGTATTTCAAAACGTCACTCACCATAGGAAGTCTATTATCTAGAAAAACTTCTAGTAAAACTTCTTGTTTCCACTATTGTAAAATAAATTTGAATTCAAAGTACGCACATAAATTCCAAACCGTCAAAAACTAATCTTCGCTGAAAGAGTGGCAGCTCAATGATTCATAAAAGACTGAATAAATGATGCTGAATGAAGAAGGAATGCAATGTTACCTTCGGTGTTCATTTAATTGGAGCAGGTGTGGGAGAAACCTGTAAATTACCAAGAGAGGATTGGTATGTGAAGGAGCAAGTGGGAAAAACAACTATAATGTAAAGGGTCTGGGGAGGAGAAGTTGTGGGAGCGACAATTCTTTGTCAATGGTGTTTGGAAGAAAGTTTTTTTTAACTGTATTATTTACCATAAGAATGTTTTTTTGTACATTTTGAGGACTGGTAGGGTGGGCACCTGAGCCTTAAGTTTGAAACCAAAAATATGAGAATCTAAAAAATTTTCTTTCAAATCCTTTGTTTTTGCAAAGGGAAAGCAACTCTTTATTTTTTTATTGGACGGTCTTACAACATTAATTTTCCCAAAGGAAAATTCGATGAGGGAGGGGGGGATTCAGGCTTAATGGCGCGTCGATGTCATGGCATTCGATGAGGAAAGAGTCGCAAACAAATGTAAAGCATGTCCACTTTGCATACGTTCAGATAGCAGTAGGCACTCAAAATATTAACTAATAGCTTTCAATGCTTGCAAGTCTATTTTTTATCCTGATAAACAAGTTTTTAGAGGTATTAAAATTCAATGATGTCTTGGGTTAGAAAAAAAATTTTTGACCCGTCCCATATGTTTTACCTTGTTTTAGGTTTTGATTTAGGTACCATATGTTTTACCTTGAATTGTTATAATTTTCCCTGCATTTACCCGTAGATTGCAGCAAATCAGAGTGGTACACTTAAGATGCATACTTTGGCTGGATTGTGCGCCATGTTACAACCAAGTAGGTGGATTATTTTTTTTTAATTCAAGAGCTCACTCCTATGAAAAAAAGTGAAATATAACGTTTGCAAAAAAAATGTATTTGAATATGGTTCACTATCAGCATAATATTATAAAATAGAAGTATTTTGTTGGGCGTGATCCATGTTAATATGATAAACTTAGAATTTTTTGGTGCTTCAGCAGTGATCCCCTTTGACACCACATGCTGAGGAAGAAGAGCAGCAGCAGATTAAAAAAATTCATAATATTGCGTATTCACAGACTGGGTGGCATCAAAATATATCAGTTTCAAAATAGTTGCATGTTAGCAAGGTTTTAAGAATTTGTTTCGTACTTTTTGTTACTTGCACGTAATATGAAATACTGCTGGAATGTGTTTTATATGTATTGTTATTTGTATGTAATCTTAAACGTTCGCCAAATATGCATTATACATTTTTTTGGTACATAATGTATTACCTCTACTGATTTTGTACAAGAACTTATGATATGGAATTTCTTTGGCTACCACTAGCTTAACCATTTATTTACGTTGTTAATAAAGTCATGAAGAGAAATATTTTGTTTAGTTTCAACCAGACCCTTTATTAATAAAAAACAGAAATCTGAAAAGCAATTTAGTAATTAAAAATATAAACAGAGTATTCATCAAGTGCAGGTGAAATGCAAAATCACGATGTTTCGCTTCCTAGGGCGGAACCATCTTCAAGTGAAGGTTAAAACATGTCAAAGAACTTTAAAAAATGAAAACACAACAGCAGAGCAGAATGGGTCATGGTTATAGACCTTACAGGTCTTTAGGATATAAGGTCCTATACTAAAATTACAAATTAAAATAAAATAAAATAAAAAGTCGGCACATTATTTCAAATTCTCAACACTAAAACCATGAGAAAACTTAGAAACAGTTTGTATTCATTTAACCAAACCACCTATTCAGAATCACTTGATACCTACAGCCAATCACCTACGAGACTAAGTTAGGTTATGCAATGATGTTGGCATGAACACATTTCCACCAAACAAAATGCAGGGACGAACTATGTAAAGCATTAGTGGACATAGGTGAGTTAGGAGCTGACTGTCGGCACATTCTATCGAATTGTAGCGACTTTTTATTTTAATTGATTATAATTTTTAATTTTAGTATGGTACCTTAAATTCTTAAGATCTGTACGATTTATATCCATGATCCATCTGCTTTGCTGTTGTGTTTTAATTTTTAAGTTGTTTGACATAGTTTAACTTTCACTTGAAAATGGTTCCGAGCTAGGAACCAAAACGTCATGATTTCTTCTTTTACCTGCACTATGGCTACTCTGTTTATATATATTTTTAGACCCTTCATTTGAATTTATTACAGATTCCATCGCATATTATGATATTGTTATATTGTAGGAGCAATTGTATGCAGCCTAATCAGTTTCTAGCAATCGCCTTGTACAGAGACCATTGTGCAAATGAGATGAATGTAAGAAGGACAACTACACCTTAAAGTATGACTTAAATCCATCGTTATACCAAAGTACATACCCGTAAAATACCAAGAAGTCACTAAAGCAGGCATTTGAGCGACTACAACCGTCCTCATAAAAAAAAGAACGGTTGTAAAAGGCCTTTTTGACGACTTTTTTGGAATGTTTTCCTACCCATTATGATTGTGTGGTTTTTGGACGTGGTGGGCGCATGGAATGAACGGTAGCAGAACTCGGCCAAGCAACCTAACTAGCCGATTGAGTAAGCGATGGGGAAGGGAAAATTGGAAAAGATCTGCAGATCTGATCTGCAC
Organism: Lithobius niger; assembly: GCA_023313725.1. NCBI lineage: Eukaryota > Metazoa > Arthropoda > Chilopoda > Lithobiomorpha > Lithobiidae > Lithobius > Lithobius niger. Next base: position 5,552 of record JAHWFP010226301.1, read on the forward strand.
GGAAGATGGCGTCGTGGTAATAATAAATAAAACATATTAGCCCATTGAATTAAGGGAGAAAATAGAAGGGAGATTATGAAAAATAAAATGGAGCACTGACTCCGTGGGTTTATTGCAGGTACATAGTACTCATTCGTAAAGTCTAAGAGTCATATAGGTGATCAAATTGTCAGTTTCAAATGGAGTTTCTCTGCATTCCTGTAATATCTCCTCTATATGGTTTAGACAGCATGACAGTTAGACAGGCAAGGTGGCGTGATGGTTAGCATGACCATCTCTTGTTCCAGAGGACCCAGCTTCGAGTCCGGCCTCACACACCCCTGAGATTTTCGGGAAGAGAAGGGCCGCGTGATGTCTAATGCTCAGGTCGATTGTGGCATGTAAAAGATCCTAGGAATTTCCGGTGGCATTTATCTAGCAAAATTTTCAAATGGTGCGCGTCAAACAACAACAGTGACTACGTGGGTTTATTGCAGGCACATCGTACTCGTTCGTAAAGACTAAGAGTCATAAAGGTGTTCAAATTGTCAGTTTCAAATGCAGTTTCTCTGCATTCCTCTAAAATCTCCTTTATAGCTTAGACGGTTTTGGAGCATTACAGGTGCCAGACCTTCAATTTAATATCGAATCTTCGAGATCTTGAAGATCGTGGAGTGCAGTTTCATAAACCTTCTTTTTCATGGAGTCCCAAAAAAATTAGTCAAGCCACGTCAGATCAGGAGATATTGGTTGCCATGGAAATGGTCTTCCTCTTACGATCGACTGATTTCCGAACTTCTGATTTAACTATTATTGATGAACAGCAACGGCATAATGCGGTGGTTGTACATCTGCTGAAACAAAACCCTTTGTTGTTCAGTAAGTGGCATATTGTTCAAAACGTGTGCAACGTTTTCTGGTAAATGATCCTCACAACCTGCTCATTCAAAGGTTTATGAAAGAAGTATGGACTAATTGCCAGTCGCGTAAGATATCAGTCAAACATTTGTTATCGCGCTCACCTTGTGGTTGCCTTTTCGTTGCCAGTATGGGTTCTCCATGAACCAGCAATGCATACAGTGCTTCTTCACAACTCCATCTCTGTAAAACTTGGCCTCTTCTCACCATTAGGCTTTGGAAAAAAATGTTCATCTCCTATTTACATTTCTAGGAAGTTCAAACAGAATTCATCTCGTCCACGTATACCCTCTTCGTTCAATATCATGTGCAGCTGCATATGGTTGGGATGATTTTATATGGTGGCGAAATTATCAAAACAGTTTTTTTTTATACCTTATATCTTTAGCTATAACACGAGAGCTGGTATGAATATTTGCCCGTAGTAATGTTAATATGTTTTCCTCGTTTTGTAAGTTCCTGGAACTCAGTCGCATCTTGGGACCTTTTAGTAAGCACAAATGTTTCACCAAAGCGTAGATTTATTTCCAGCTTTTGAACGGTTGACTGAACTAGACGATGGTATCGAATGGAAACTTCTCTGCATACGTTGCAGGAGCATGCCGAATATCTTATAGGCATTCTCCAAACACAAGGATTATATCTGTTTTTTTTCCTTATGCTGTCTTCGCTACCATCGTTATTTAGGTTCACCATGTTTCAATGGAAGGAAAGCTATGAAATGTATTGCTAATCAACATATTGGTTATTTACCACATTCGGAAACAAATTCGAACCTTTTTTAAGGTAACTATTACAGCTGCAGACACTTTAAAGTATCGCAAAGAAAACTTCGCAGAGGACCAAAGAGATTCAGCGAAATAAAAAAGGCAGAAGCGGCTGAAAAGCAAGGCTGGCTAAAGACAATTTCGGGCCCTACGCGGATTCAGTAACTGGAGCCCCCAGGGTCATAGTGTAGCACTCTAAGCATTTGCTTCGATAATTATTGTATTTGCTTTAAAAGTAGGAGTACATAAATGCTCGTATACGTTTTCAGTTTATTGTGATAAATTGTTCTGGAGCACCATTGGAATTTTGGATACAAGGAATTTATGTTGATGCTTTATTTTTTAATTGAGCTCATATTGTACACTGAAAAAAATTTTTTGACTAATTTTAGATGGAACTCTTGAGCTTAGGGGTAAATACAGTTCAGTTTCTGGAAGAATATTTGGCCACGGAAAAGATTTAAATTTTTTTGTAAGTACCTGAAAGCATTTTAGTATGAAACCATTTTCCATCAAATTTAAACAAGGTTGTAATTTTTGTGCTGTTCATTGGATATTGTTGAATTTACTTTATTTTAGGTTAGTAGTGGCTTATGCATTTGTACGTGACTAAATCAATGAATTCCTTGTTTGAAATATATGAATTACACAAATAGTTTGAACTACTGTTCTTTTACATTCATAGGGTTTCGTGCTGAATGCAGATTGGACCTTTAAACAATCACATCTCTTTTTATTCTATGATGGTTCATAAGTTAGTTCTCATATATTATTCTTGTTTAGACGTAGTAGGTATAATTCCCAGAAAGAATGGGAACAAAGCTTAAAATACCAAGTGGCAACCATGACACATACGATCAGCTCCTTACAAGTAACTGTCTTGTCAGTAGGAAGTTATTATATCAACTGAAAAATCTCATTAAATCAATAATCCAACAGGATAAAGAACGCGTGATTTAACCATTCTTTTAACGCAGTCACGGGTATGACAAAGAAAAGAACTATTTTGCCCATCACTTTAAGCAGTAATACTCTAAATGGTTTTAGCACTCACCTAAGGGAATGCTAAGAATTTCTCCAGGCAAGACAGGTAGATGAAACGAAAGTAATGGACATATTTTGCTGCTCTATAATGGGAACACAATTTTCAACTTCTCTTTAAGAAAACTTGATTTTGCCTTTGTTGTACGGCAATTTTAATGTAGTGGGATCAAAGGTCAGAGGTACATTTCGTTGCGGTGACGATAGTCAACTATACCTCTTGCAGCCTAAGTATGGTGCTGTATCCTACTCACCTATTGTGTAAGCAGAACAGGTAGTAGAACATGTCATTGTGATCTGTACAGGCCTATAAAGCGCCACACGCATGCTAGAACTGGGGTGCATTGATACCGGGTAAGTGTAAACATAGGAAACTAAACATCCACACGTAGAGGTCGAACGTGAACATGTGTGGTTGGGGAGAGTCCTGGAGTAACCAAGAAGCCAAAGAAAGGAAACACAAAACGGTCCAAACTGGGTTTATTTCAAGGCATGAGGATTGGGTTAATCGTTTGACGGCCTAGTTTGTTCAACGTTACTAAATATTTTTCTCATCCCTGCATTCTCTAATGGCCTGTACTCTCGGTAAAGAACATAAAGCATACCTCCGATAACTGTGTCATTGCTGTGTAAAAGAAACCTGGAACATCTTTGCACAACAGGGTAGTATCCTGATTATCACGATGAATCCTACATGACCTCTTTGTCCAGAGATAGGCATTACTCATGAGGGAAAAACGATATAGCAGTATAGCCATGGCAGTATAGCCTAACAGAGTTTGGAGGAGAGAGATGTAACTCGTACGTTTACGTAGGTCGTACAGGAAAGTGCAGGACGGATACAGACAAGCTAAAAAAATGACTGTAGAAATGATCGGACAAAGGAGAGAAGTGAGAGTAATGAGAATAATGTCTTAGGTCGCTTCACCCTGAGACTTACAATACATTATTAGAATACGACATTGTTACAGGAATACAGTCAGGATGGAAGAAGCGCTATACGGCTAAGCAGAAACAGTGGTGTTAAAGAATACTGGAACTTTACCTGGTGCAGGTAATCTGATAGAGCCAACAGTGGCAAAATCTGGAGGAGTAAACTGTTCCATACTTTCCCTCGACAGAAAGGGATAAGTAGGGGAAGAGGGATGAAGGGTCTTTCTTGTCTAACTAACAAAAAAAAATTTCACAAAAGCTGTCACGCTTGTTCACATACAAGGTTGGTACTCAGATCTAACAGCAAAGAAAAATGTAATTTCTGAGGTAAATAGCAAGTTAATATGGAGTGCTAAAAACTATACAAGTAGTTTAAAGCAAGAACTCCCCAAAAGGATAATAACAAAATAGTTGAAGATGACACAAGGAGTGCTAAACTCATCAGTTAGTGCAAGAAAGAAAGAACGTGTTAGGAGCTTTCACCTGGACCAAAGGTGGAAACACAAAAAGGGCCTGACGATTAATCCATGCAAGTGGGCCAAATGACGAACCTATGCATTAGTTGTGGCACATAAGCACGATAGTGTAGAACCAGTGGTGGGACGTGAACGGAGGGAAAGCATGTACGCACAATTACCCTGCAACGAGTACAACAGAAGTTGGATGATCCTGTGCTGGATCTACTCTCCTTAGAACCCAGTACTGGACGATCCAGCAAGCTTAGTGATGACCGACTATGGGACTATGGCTTCGCATCCTTAGGTTGCAACGGTAGGTGTGGTAGTTGGAATGGTGCACTAGCCCCCCCCTCACTGACGGCTACGACAGAAGTGGACAATTCATGACCCAGTACACAGGCAAGTCTGGTTCAGGTCGACTCGAAGCTCGTTAAAGCAGTGAAGATATTTGGAGCACCGTAAAATGGTAAAGAAACACAGACACAAAGCAACCATTTGGTTTCCTCCATCATGCATAGGGTACACATCCTTAACAAATATGATAAGTTGCTATATTCCAACATAGGTCGCTTCACTCATAAGGATGGGAATCTTTCTATTTTTGTTCGGGCGTTCGAGGAATAGTACAACATTGAGTCATCCCATTGTTGAAAAAGAATTTCTGGAAGTGGCCTTACACATAAGTGCCCCGATGGTGACGAGTTTGTACAATGTCTTTACAATTTCAGTTTGTTACCGACGTCTGGTATTTGGGACTTGCTTTACATTCCATAACAAAAGAATTTCCACGTCCACACGTCAAACGTCAACAATGAGGAAACAGTACTGTCCTTAGGCCTAATTATTGGTAACAACACACTCATCGATGGACCTGTTTATATGGTCCATCGATGAGTATTTGGTTAGCAATAATTATATGTATATGTGTGGATGCATGTGTTATATGATACATGAGGCTTTGCAGACAGGAGACGGACTTTTCATGTCCAGAACCAAATTCAATGCCGCATGAGTTTCTGCATGAAGATGCAGTAAATGGTTCCTGTCATTACTGTCCAGAAACAATCTGCGGATGCTCCTGTAGGGTGCTGCAAGCAGTAAACATCCGGTATCTTATACAGTAAGTAGTATGTACCGCAATTCTTGATTACCATCCTAAAGAAAACGATTCTGAGTGAATGTTTACTTAGACCTTCAAATCCGACCTCCAAAATGAGTAAGTAGAAAAGCTATTTCGAACACTTCCTCATTGGTGCCTGATTCTTAGAGTAATGTTCATTCTTGGTTAGCACCTAAATGTTCTATAGTGAAACAGTTCTAGAACGGCACCCGCTTTTAATAACACTTTGAAGATGTTAAATGTACATATCTCCGAATGTGATATTTGCCCTCTTTTGCCAACGACTGGCTTAGAAAGTTGAAATTGTCTTTAGACTTATCGTCACGTATTACCGTGCCTAGTCTTGGGAATCATGCAGTATTCTCGGCAATCACATCACTTTCTTGCAGCAAACTTCCCGGCTCCCAACATCTTCAATGGACATCGTAATTCCCAAATCTATGGAAGCAACCAGGTATAGTTGTGATCACACTGTAAACTGCAGAAGCTATGCAAGATGCCGTGGAATCTTCCATTCAGGGAAAATGGTACGATTCTTCGTTCGGGTCCAGGTTAGAGTAACGGTTTTCGAAGAAATAGCACGTTGTTGCTTATTTCAATCTGAGACATTCCACCGGCATCTGGACCCTGAGCTTGGGTGATTTGAATAAGTATTCAAAATCTGTCGTCTTTCTATTTCATTTCATTAATGAACTTTTGATGCAATCTCCTCGAAATAATAATAATACGACATGACTTCTCTTCCAGACAATGACTACTTACTTAAAAGGGATGTGACTGCTAATGGTTTGTTTGCTTCCTCATCTCAGTTGATAATAGTAAACTATGAAAACCGGCATGCATCAGATCAAGTATGTGGAACCTATCACTCCACCAAATTGAGAAAATTGTTGAATGCCATGCAAGATTTGGTCTTTGCATGGTATTCAGAGAGAAGTATTCTTTCTGATGATTCACTGGTATTCAGTGACTGGAGAAAAATCGAGCAGTTAGAACAATAAAACACTTATTCCTTCCAAGTTTACAATGGGCATCAATGGCATCTACCACCAAATACTGCAAATGAACTTGTATTTGTCACTGATGAGCTTACTACATTAGTCGTGATACATATAACAGCTATTGGTGGGCTATCGCATAGATGGGAACGTCATTTTCTCCATCAAATTGTCTGATAGCATCCAAAACTACGGGATAAAATTTGTGTGGGAACATTACTTTGTTAACCCATGACTAAAACAAGCAAAATAACTAACTAGAGCTAGCTAATTACTAACTAGTCCTGCCCATTGAGATGCATCTATCTTTATACCGGACCCTGTATCAACCTGGAGAAAATGTCCTGGCTAGGGAAGAACTGGCCAACACAAATATTATTACCTCATGTAAAGTAGTCAATATTGTCTCGAACCCAAATGAAAATTTTAACCTAAGACTTCTGGTTGATAGTTATCGAACGAATGTGTGTAAACAGGTAATAAAAAAAACTGCAAGTGGGTGAAACCAAGGAATGGTAACTTCTTTGAGGGTGATCTGATAGTGACCAGAAGTTTTTCGGGCAATGACAGTGGCAGATGTGATGTCAGGAAAATACCCCAAAGGCCCTAGTTTCTGGCCAACATTGCTGATCCAACAAGATTTCATGGCTCTAAGCCACCGACGTCCAAAGGTCAACCAATCGTGGAATTTAATTTCAACTTGCACATGCCACAGCAACTCGGAACTGAATTTGGCCAAAGATCGCAAGTCGATCATTATCTAAACAGGTGATTTTCTTATGATGCAAGGAAACAGAATAAAACGAAATAGGGAGAATAAAACAAATTCTTAGAATGAAACAGATCAGTAATTTCCTGGTAAGTTCGCTCCAATGCGTGGAAATCATTTCAGCTCTAGAGGTGGTGTGTTTGAATCCTCTTTCGGTGTGTGGGTCAGGAAGTGAGGTTCGATGGGAGGAATGTGTTTTGTTGGGGTTTCAATACAGTGCTGCATTTGCAAACAAAAATAAAGACAGAATCGTTTCATTGACTTACGAAACCTTCAGTGGTTGGTTCCACGACAAATTTTTCATATTCTGGTTACTAAGTGTGATGTGGTTGAGCACCTGTTTGCAGTGGATTCATTGGCTCCGGTTCTGGCCAATAGCAGTCAGAACTCACACCTGGTAATGGTGGCCATTAGCTATATTAGTTGTAAATGGCTGTAACATTGCCGGCTACTGTGAAAACAGCCAGTTATGGAAAGGGAACTGGATGTGTAGGTTAGACTGGGGATGTACCTTCAAATTTATGCTTGTATTATTTACCGTGGGTTAATCTTATTTAGGAATGTACGACAAGGTGTGTAGCTCCCCCTTAACAACGGTGCAGTTGAGTCGATGTGTCTGTGAATGGAACATTATTATTGCTTTTCTAGTCCTTGTATAATTTTGTACCCAACGTGATAAAAGTTAGAAAAAACCTTTATCTTCTTGTTCATTAGCAGACCATACTAATTCAAAGAACTTGTTTTACTTTAGATAAATACAGGTTTTTCAAATGAAGATTTGCACCACATTCCTTTTTCCATCGTTAACAGTGAAAATAATTACCAATTTGAAATGGGAGTTATATTGACCTTGCAGATTTTTGAAGTATGTATATTTCATAATTACCGTGAATGAAAACTGGTCACATCTACCATCAGCACACACATTAAGAAAATGCAAACTTTTTTTTTTACCGGGAAAGCATGGTTTCTATTTCCAACTGTTGTTTATAAGGAGGCTGAAATCAGATATCAGATTTTTGTTACCATTTTCTGGACGGTTTCCATTCTAAAGTTTCTCTTTGTGCTTCTCTCTGACTTTACTATTAGGAACTCAGTATAAACTGTAGTATGCTTCTTATGTTAGGCTGATATTTATGGAATGTCGTTGTTGCAATTATTCCATTTTTAACTTCAAAGAATTCTTTTTGCGTTCTTTTCTCTTTGATGCTGACGCAGTATGTATCAGCTGAATATTTTTTGGTGAAATGTTAAAATCAACCACAAAAAATCGGTTTGATATATACATGGCTTTTTCCACCACATCCAACTGTGAGCATTCTTATTTGGCCATGCCATTACACTGTTCTGATTTACTTTACTGCCTTTAATCAGCATGTTTTAACCACAATTATTCATCTTCACGGAAGACTTGTCATTGTTCCATATGTCGAAATGAGTGGGTAGTTGTGATAAGTTTCTAACCACAAATTCCTTATTTCGCGTAATAATTTATAGGCTTTTCGCTTACAAATTATGATGACTTCTGTTTCATACAACTATGTAATTCTTGCTGATTATGTACTCTTTTTAATAGTATTATCTCCCATGTAAACAGATAATTAATCGCAATACTAGCAGCAGAATTTGCAGTGATGGGATAACAGTTTCTAAATGTCTCCTTCGTTGGTTGGAAAACAAAATCTATTCTAACATCACTACATCTTATAGGTAAGAAAAACTATGTATTAAAATGCATAAAAGTAACGAAAAAAGCAGCAGGCAGAAAAATGAAATGATAGAGCTATTCTATGGAAAATGTGGAATCGGGTTTCTATGAAGTATTTTCCCCACTGAATAATATTGTGGGGTAAGTATTCAAAAACTATTACAGCACTTTTCAACGCAAAAAGTAATTAACCCCTTTCAAAATACGTTTTTACAGCCAAATTTCGAGTTTGACAGGGCATAAACACACTCAGAGTCGTTAAAGGTCTCCTAGGCAAACGTATCATGTAAACATATTATACAGAGGTTTTCTATTTACGTGTCTGTCATCGAAAGTGTAAGTCGTCTGCAGCGTGCAGCAAGTATCTACAAGTACTAAATATTCACATTTGTAAATTTGACGATATAAAGGTACAGAGATTTACGCTCCACCAAAAAATTAGTAATATGCAAAATATTTAAAATACGCAAGCATACGGCATTGCTAATAACCCTTCAGCAATCTTCTTGGAATGTTAAAGACAAATTAATGCATTTATTATCGCTTTGCAGTGACTGCTTTAAAGAGTCTCATTAAGTTTTTTTTACCGATTAGGATGTTTTTTCAAGGACCTTGTCTAGTGAAAAGAATGGTCACCCAAAACCGTAAAAGTGAAGACTAATTAGTATTAAAAAACATTTAAGCAAATAAAATACATATTTAAAGCCTTAAAAAACTTAAAAGCTGTATGTAAGTGAACAGATGTGAGAAAAAGACACTAAGCCATCAGTGTCGCAATAGCATGTGTAAAGTAATCACCAGCGTTCCAAAAAACAAGGTGTAGCTTCTTTACACGTATAAGTGGGACGCTTATGGCTTATATGTCTCTTCTTATATTTGTTCCTTTATACCTTTTAAGTTTTTTAAGGCTTACATCTGTACTTTATACACTTAATTAGCATTTTTAATGCAAGCAAGAATTGCAACAAAAAAGACTTTGTAATCACTTTTAAATAACTGTTGTAATAGTCTTAGGCTTTTTAATATTAGTATTAAAAAACGCTTAAGCGTATAAAATACAGATGTAAGTCTTAAAAAACTTAAAGCCCAAAAGGAACAGATATTAGAAAAAGACATGTAAGCCATCAGCTGGAGCTACTTTTACACGTATTAGTGCGACGCTGATGGCTTACATGTCTTTTTCTAATATCTGTTCCTTTAGGGCTTTAAGTTTTTTAAGGCTTACATCCGTATTTTATACGCTTAAGCGTTTTTTAATACTAATATCCCTTATTTTTTTTTCTTGTTTTAGCAAGAATAACACAGAAAAGAACACTGTAATCACCTTAAAATAACTGTTATAAGAGAGTCTTTTCCATGGCTGATTCGTTTTATACTGCTAAGAGTGACTTTTGCACCCAATTTCATGTTTTTAGCTTGATCTATAAGAATTTGTTGCCCAAACCCCTGGGAGGCATCACGAGGGGGTTCTGGGGTGGGAGGGGGTAGGGTCACTGTTGGCACTATGGGTATTTCATTGGGTTCCATGGCTGGTTCGATTTTACTGTTAAGAAAGATTTGTGTACCAAATTTATGTTTTCTGCAAAATTTCTGCAAATATTTGTTACTCCACCTAATGATTTCGGCCCAGTGCACAACAATAATAATTGCTATACCGACGAGAATACTGCAGTAACATCAAAATCGTGTTCAAAAGGCCCTGATCGGTGTTAATACCTACATTTTTAGCTGTACAAATTGAAAATTGGTTCATTGGTTCGATCTCTAGGTGAGAGCAAAAGTTCTAACCCATTTGGCTTTCCGTGTCAAGAATAATATAGTTACATTAAAATAGCATGCGAAATGCCCTAGGCCTTGTCTATACCTACGTTTTAAGCTATAGAACTTGAAAATCGGTTCGGTGGTTCGATCTCCAAGCGAGGACAAAGAGTCCCAACAGCAACATTAATGATTTCTGCCCAGTGCTCTGCAATAATAATTGCTCTGCCGACGAGAATACTGCAGTCACATCAAAATCAAGTTCAAAATGCCCTGGTCGGTGTTAATACCTACATTTTAAGCTATACAAATTGAAAATCGGTTCATTGGTTTGACCTCTAGGTGAGAGCAAACGTTTTAGCCCATTTGGCTTTCCGTGTCAAGAATTTTGTAG
>JAHWFP010226301.1:16404-111426 GCA_023313725.1 Lithobius niger
AGCAAACGTTTTAGCCCATTTGGCTTTCCGTGTCAAGAATTTTGTAGTTACGTTAAAATAGCCTGCGAAAGGCCCTAGGCCTTGTCTATACCTACGTTCTAAGCTATAGAACTTGAAAATCGGTTCTGTGGTTCGATCTCCAGGTGAGGACAAAGAGTCCCAACAGCAACAATAAATGATATCTGCCCAGTGCTCTGCAATAATAATTGCTCTGCCGACGAATATATTGCAGTCACATCAAAATCGGGTTCAAAAGGCCCCGGTTGGTGTTATTACCTACATTTTAAGCTATACAATGAATGCTTGGTATGATCAGCAAGAATTTGTTGGGTGTCAGATTTAATGGAGTGGGCATAGAGGGGCGTAAGGGAGTATTACGGGATTTCATGGGAGTTCCACAGCTAGTTCTATTTGTGCTACTGAGAATGACTTATGTACCAAATTTTATTCTTTTAGCACAATTTTGAAGAATTTGTTGTTCAGGCCTCAGGGAGGGGACACGGGGAGGGTGTGGTAGATTGGAGACCTTCGAGTATGGGGGTCAATAGTTGGTTTGATTTGAACTGCTACAAATGACTTTTGTACCAAATTTAATGCTTTTAGCTCGATCTGTAATTAATTGTTGGTTTAGTCTCAGAGACGGGGAACGGGGAGGTGCCTTAGGGTTATTTCATGGGGGTTCCATGGTTGGTTCTATGTGTACTGATAAGAATGATTTGTATGCCACAATTCAGATGTTATCTCGATCTGTAATAATTTGTTGGTCCAGCATCAGGGAAGGGTAAGTTGAGGCACTAGAGGGAGCAGGATATTTCACAGGGGGGGGGGGGGGGGCGGGCTGGATCGACGTGATTGCTAAGAACGACTTGTTTGTGACAATTCAAGCTTTTAGCTCGATTAGCAAGAATATGTTAGTCATCAGGTTTACATAAGATTTGTGTGTGGAGGCAAATGGATGGTGTGAGGCCTGGAGGTTAGGGTGGAGTGAAACAACAATTTTCTTTTGTTTTAATCCAATACCGCACAAAAGGTGCCTTATATAATAAAAATAAACAATGTACATTTTTTTAAAATTTCTGACAGTATCTTCCACCTCCCCAACGTCTTTGAAAATTATGAAAAATGACAAATTTTTGAACCAAAGACCATATTTTAAATTTTAATCATATTTATTTTTTTAACTCAATTCCACACAAAAGTTACATTATGTGATAGTTATTAACTCTATATTTTTTTGTCTTGATCTGACAATATCGTCTGCCTCCCCAATGCCTTTAAAAGTTACGAAAATGTAAAATTTTTCCAAACTTTTTTTACTTTTTATTCATTTTTTTTGATTAATTGCACAAAATGAATAAAAGGTTAAAAAATGTTTAGTAAAATATTTCACATATTCGTAATTTTCAAAGGCATTGGGGAGGCAGAAGATATTGTCAGATCAAAATTTAAAATATGGCTTTTTGTCAAAAATTTTCATGATTTTCAAAAGCATTGGAAAGGCGAAGATATTGTCAGAAAAAAAATTGAACAGTGTTTATTTTTATCATATAAGGCACCTTTTGCACGTTATTGGATTAAAAATAAAAAACAAAATTGTTGTTTTAGTCACCCTACTGGGGGATCTTACCCAGCATTACCCATAGCTAGTTCGATTTGTACAGAGCGACTTGTGGCCCAACGTTTATGCTTTTAGCTCGATGTGCATGATTTTGTTGCTTAACAGCTGTAGTAGTGAGGGCAAAGAGTCCCAACAACAACAATAACAATGAATAGCCGTGCTGTGAAAGCTAAACGGATCGGTTGTTGTCCATATCATTTTTATTGCAGTGAAATACCCATGACGTGGCCCCAAGTACCGACTTTATTTGATCTACGTCAATTCTGGGAGAACTCACAGGATTTTAAAATTTTACATTTCCCTCAACAAGAATAACAACAACAATATTAAAGTCACCTTAAAATAGCATTCAAAAGGCGCTAGCTATAAAATTTGAAAATCTGTTCATTTGTTTCGAGCTCCAGGTGAGGGCAAAGAGTCCAACAACTTAAGTCCACAAATACTTAGAAAACAAACGTAGTAAACAGAAAACCTCTAAAATAGAAAAATAAAAAATATACACATAAGACAAAACAATCTCCATCAACAAGACGGAATCTGCATGTTTTACAAATTATAAGTGAACACTCTAATTGCACATGCAGCCTAACACACACACACAGACACAGGTTCTGACATTATAAATTGAACAAAAACTAACCTTGCTCTAATTAGTTTAGTTTCAGTGAACTATAATACGTTTTTATTTGTGTACATTCACTGCTGTGAGTTTCATGGGGAGCTAGCTAGACGTTAAACCTTGTTATAAACTGCGAAGCCATTTTTTGTCACTAATTAAGTTAATATTTACATCAAAATGATTAAAACAATAGACAGTTAATCCTTACTGATGATGTGGCAGGTCAAACACATACCTTAAAATTACACTTCATCTCGTACCTTATGAAAATTCGTAAATTATCCCAGCCCTTTATCAGTTTGCATTGCACAGGGCTTTCTTAAATGAAGCAAGCAGTCTGCATTAAAGGCTGACCTTGTGATGATATGATACGCTAACCCGAGAAAGAAAAAAAAAGACAACTGCTCCGACTGGGACTCGACCCCAGGACGTCCCGCTTAGTAGCCGGGAACTCTAACCACTGTGCTAGCGAAGCAGATTCTGGCTACAGGATCCAGCCGAGGTAAGAAGCTGTTCAGTCTTTCTCAATGGTGACCACAAACATCATCTTCATTTATTATTTGCATTATTTATAATATGAAGGCCAAGAAGCAATGTTGCTTTCCCTCCTTGTATGTATGTTTTTGACCTCTAGGTCACGACTGAAAAAGGCCGAGCAGCTGGAGCTCGGCTGGAGCTCGGCTGGAGCCCGTGGCCAGAATCCACCCCGGTAGCACAGTGGTTACAGCACCCGGCTACTAAGCGGGAAGTCATAAGTCTAGTCTTTAATGCAAACTCATTGCTTTATTTATCCTTTCCTTGTGATTTTCTTCTTTATTTAGAGCTTTCTTTGAATTGTTCATAGCTCTTGACTGGTTAACAGTATTATTATAGGTTTCTGATTTTTATATATTTTTAGAATCCTACACCATTTCTGTAAACTAGTCAAGAGGTATAAACAATTAATTCAGTGTAATGAAAAATTGTTTCAGTATTGGGAAAATCTAGAGTGAACCGCGGAAGTGATCGCACCCCTTGCATCGTTTACCTCTTAAGCTATGTACTTGTCAAGCTACATGGTGGTAAGGCTTAATCATCTATTCTTTAATTGGTTTCGATGTAGATTTTACCTTAATGGTGGTTTTATGTGTTCTTTTATTATAATTTTTGCAACTTCTAGTGGATTCTACATCATGATTTTATAAGTAATATAGATTAGTGAACTTCATTTTTATAGCCTGGCTTCACCAAAAGTTTTGTTAATACTGCACAAAAAATCTTGTCACCCCAAATTCTGACCAAAAAAAGAACCACCAAGCGTGGTTCAACACAACAGCATTTTTGTAGCCAATTTCAATACACAACCAAACCAGATCTACAGACATTAGAAATGCACATTACTGTACATAAGTCTATGCACTCCCACGGTCATATTCGAATGTACGTCCAATCAACTCTGAGCCTCGAAGGCTCGCCTAACATACAAATATTAGAAATGCACAACTCTAAATATTCCTCCCGTACTGTCCGCTCAATCAACTTTCAATAGGCTCAAAGCTAATCACTCAGCTGTTCACCTTACCCACAGATATAAGAAATGCAAAACTCTAAATATGCAACCCCACATATGCCATTTTCAGAATCGAGCTAGTCGATTGCCTGCCTTGTTCACTTGATTATGTAACTTCTGTCTGTTACTTTCTGTCTCCATACTGTATATTTACAATACCTGTGCCGTGGTGCCAACCCAACATTGGCCTAATGACTCGGAGAGCTTGTGAGAAGAACACAATAAATTTTTGTTCGGAACACTGCATATATTTTTTGTTTTGTACATAAGCATAGTTTCATTTTTGTTCAGGGTTCATGAACTGGCCTAAATTTTCATGTATGGAAGCAACTAGAAAAGCCCTAATATCCTGCTTTTACCAATCTTTCTGACCCTTCAGATAAACCATAGAGATAAAACTACTTTTTTTCTAAAAATATTTTATTAAATTACTTTAATCAGATATTTCCAAGATTTCCGACCCAGTTACGTGATACTATGACCTGCGTGTTTCAGTTAACTCCAGTCTGTTACTGCTCAAACAATAATTTTCTAAATGTTATCTTGTACATTTCAGGATGCCGCCTACAAGGTTTTCTCCAGGACAAAGAGCATCCACGATAATTCAACTATTTCATGCTGAGGCGCTGGCACTTAGCACTGATGCTAACTTTGAATTTCCTGAAGACTATAACTGTCCTAGAAAATGCCGGTCTATCTTGTATAGTTACATGTCACAGTCGCAGTATTATTTGGGACATAACGACGTAGAATTTACAGTGAAAGTACCAGACAATCGTATTTATGTTCTTCATGAGGTTGCTGCTTACACTTTCTCTAAGCTGTTATCAGATCTTGGAGGCACAATAGGCCTGTATTTTGGAATTGGAGTCATTCAAATGTTTGAAATGTTGGAAGCAAGTACTTCTAAATTGATCAGTTGGGCGTTCAGTTGTAAACCTTCAAACAAAGTTCAAACAAATAAGTAAAACCTGTTACGATAAATTATTAGAACTCACAAAGTGATAGAACGTGTTCTTGTATTTCGTTTTTGTCATTGCTGTCTTTGTCACTGTTTTCTTTGTTCACAACTCCGCCAATTTTACTAATAGGCTATACATTTTTTACAGTATGTATTGTGACGTCTTAAGTTTTCATGTTGCAATTCTAGATATTCTAACTAATTTCTGAAGCCCTAAAGTGTGCTAAGCTGAAACGTATTTAGTTGAGCTATGAAAGGATCACAAAGTTACTGCTGGACCATGAATCTAAAAAAGGGCAGGACACCCAGCAACAATGGAACCATAGGGAACTACTCTGGTTATTCTTGACCACCTTTTGGATCCCTGATTGTCAGGACATTTTAACCTCATGGCATCACAGTATTTAAACCTATGGCCATTTTCCACATTTGCACCGTATTTTGATAAACTTAAAACTTCATAAATCGTCAAGAAAATTTCATTCGGAAGATTACTCCCCACCATGCTGTTTTATACATGATAAACCAAGTGTCTAATAAACCAAATCTGATAAAAAAAAAAGTTTCACGCCACCGTTTTTGGAAGTCATTTCAAGACTCCGTTTTGCCTTAAAAAACTTAAACATGATCTTCATTAAGGAAAATGAAATTTTTATATTATTCGTAACCGGCCTGTTTTCGAACTGGTGAAAGGCTTAGACATTACTGTACCCCCTTCCCCCCAAAATGTTTATGGATGCAGTTTTCTGTCGCCATCTTTGATTTTCACAAAACTTGAATGAGATCTCTTCCGATGAAAATGTTATGGTTTATAATTTTTTGGAAATAGTTTGAGTTCAATCTGATGAGCAATTTAGAAATTTCAAGCCGATGACAGTTTTAGGACGTTAATGTAGGATGGTCATTTAAATGTTTTTATTAAATGGGGTAAAACCATTTATATTCGTCAATAAAAGTCCAAAGAATGTTCTAACACTATTTATTGGAATCGGTTCGCATAATTACTAATTGTCGAGTTAAAATGAGCGAAAATATCTTTAAGAGTCGATCTCGAAACCCGTGCTGCTCAGAAAAACGTTTAACATCTTCATCTGTCGTTAAGCCATGCTTGAAAGAATAGAATAAAACAGCCTGACTTGATTATAAGTTACATTTTTATTGTAGCCATCAGCGTCTTCAACAGCAGCAATGCGTCATGATACTAACTTGGTTAGTTGGCAGCAGAAATCATTATCATGTCAAAGAGTTTTCAGATATTGCTTCCATAAAACTTCAAATGAAGTGAACATACCATGGCCACATTTAATTGAAATACTGAAGCTGAAAAGCTGCGTGAACATGCAACATGAAAGGAAAGGAGTGATGATATTCTGGTCTGATGAGTAATTGGTCCAAATTATTACTGTTTTGTTTGTTGTAAGTATGATATAATAGTCTGCAGTGTTAAAACTTGATGTATTCTGCTACTAATGTAGTGAATAAGTTTAGATTATTGAAGTAGTTAGATTTAGTGTTGTATCTGATTGAACTACGTGAATTATTATTGTCTGTGTTGTTCTCATCAACATTAACGGTATTTAAAGAATTAAAGATATGATAAAAACACATGAAAGTGAACTGTCAAGCATGCTCCTTATCAAATCTATTATCATTTTAATGATGGTGATCGTCCTTATGTCTATTGTCCAAACAAAATAACCTCCGAAGTTGACAGGGACATTACTCCAAATGTTTACTTTTTTTAAATTAAAATACTTTTTAATGAAAATGCTATTTTTAAATGAGATGAGTTAAGCTATGTTAAATAAATTACAAGTAAAAACGAATCATTCGTTACATTTCTGAAATTTTCATAAATCAAATATTTTTTAAAATATGAAACCTTACTTTCGTCTGCATCGGTATTGCATCTGTAGAAATCCGTATACATTTAAGTCCACATAGTCTGGCATAAATTGCAGATGGTTTGAATATGTAATTGAAACCCCATACTAGGTAGTCGAATTATAAGGTAGTGTTGCTCGTTAATGCATAGTGCTTGTTGTGATTTTAAATCTGTCTGACACTTAAGTACAAAAGGTAGGGGACTATATTCCCATATGTACTTACTTAATACTACCCGAGCACATATTTGATTCTCATTCTTTTTATTATAATTCATAATTTACTACATAATACATTGTTTTATATTTATCTTTTTCTAGTGACTATTTTGACATAATTTATAAAGTAAATATTTCAAAACATGAAAATGTCTCACATTTCCATTAAGTAATATTTACCATCTTAGTATTTTCAAGCAGTAAATCAGATTACGGAAAAGTATCTGAGATAATTGAGTATTTGAGAAATAGTTTAAGCAATCTGACAAATGTTGTGTAACCTTATTTAATGTAGTTGTATTAGTTTAATCACCAATGTTTTTTTACTATATGTTTTTTTATGAAAAACTACCATTGAACTGAATACTATATCATTAAACACTAACATTACAAAGTCGTAGCCTCGTATTTGTGGTTACATTTCAATAATCGTTAGACTTGTAACACTCCCTGTCATACGTCAGAATTAAATGTAATTTTCAATATTAACTTTGCAACTTTATTACAATAAACCGGAGAAGTCTAAAATGGAATGAAAACTGCACATTTGCATAATACATTCGTTTGTTGGCACAAATTACCTACACATATGCATAGTCTCATTATTGTTAAGCATATTACCTGCATCACATTTAAACAGTATCGTTACTGTTAAGCATACAAACTCCTTATTCTCCATTAGTTAGGATGGGTGAAAGGTCGTAGGCATGGGCCCCAATAAACATATTTGTACCGTTCCTTATCTCTTTCAAAAGGGCTACATGAAGGACCATGCTGCCCGCCAAGTTCAATTGACAGACTTCATTGTAAGAAAGTCGTTATTTAATTCCTTCATTATTTTATGGTGACTACTAACTGTTAGTATTTTAACGGATACTAGAGCTCAGCGTATTTCGCTATAGTAAGGATAAATACCTATGTGGCAAAGCAACTTGATAATTGTCAATCCTTGTGCCCAGACGTGCAATAGTTGAATATGAATCAAGTGCATAAACTGTTTCAATGTGATAAAAGTGCGTGAAGATCGTTTATTTTAGCTGACTACTATAATACTATTGTACACTGGTTACTGACTAATTCTGCGTATAAAAAATAATTTTTGCGACAGAGTCCAATGAACTTTGGTATTATATATATTTATATATATATATTTTATATTGAGGAGACATCAATTTAAAAGACTGTAATAATTTCTAATGCTATTCTCATGTATTATGAAAATACACCACCTATGATCAAAATAATTATCAGTATTTATTGTTAACGAGTAACAATACAAAAATGACTATCACACATAACCAACACATTGTTGATACGAACATTGTCGATACAATGAACGTGCTACTTAGTGTTGATTGCTGTGAGCTGTACAGAGAACTCTTAGCTACTCGTTTATTAAGGACGCAGCTCATTATGTCAGAGTGACAAGAATACTGTTATATACAAATGACACAACATAGTTATTTATGGTAATATATCAGTTGCAAACTATTGCGTTCGTAAGAAATGCATTAAAATGAGTAGCAAACTTTAGACTTTCCTGAAACCAGTAGGATCGTGTACATTTGAAAAGTACTTTTTTATTATTTAAAAAAGAAGCAAAACAACAAGCAAGTAACACAAGTTCATTATCAAAAACGCACTAATAAAAAATATCTTGCAGCAAATTAATTTCTCGACTTTTTGCATTGTGGGTAGTAATTTCTGATTTCGAAAATATTTGCACTGATAGATTTGCATTTATACAATTGCAACATCTATTAATGCGAACCAAGAACTGTTGTAAGTTAGTATTTATTCCAATCAATGGGTTGTTTATGGAAAACTGGTATGGTTTACTTTATGCATAGCTCCAAATACAACTAACTTCATTCTTATGTAAAAGGTAACTTTTGTTTTTCAATGGACACACTGAAATTGCGTACGGTTAAGAAAAAATTGAGTTATGGCGAACCTGATGTGGTCAGTAATTGGGATATTTTCTCGTCAAAAGAAACATAAAACAGCATTAAAATTTAAAAGCAGTAATATTCCAGTTAAATTACGTGTGCTCACTGTAGATTAATGTATGACTTTCCTAATACCATTTGCAGCAGTATGTGTGTCGTTCATTTCAATAGTCTTATTGATTACCAATGGCCGAGAATTATTAATCAAAAAGGAGTCGTAGTCTCGGTTATGACCTTAACACCGAGTTCAGTAAGTTTTCTGAAGCCAGTGAAAGAAAAGGCTTATCACAGTTAGACTCACCAAAATGTATTCGGAA
The DNA here is from genome assembly GCA_023313725.1 of Lithobius niger. Lineage (NCBI taxonomy): Eukaryota > Metazoa > Arthropoda > Chilopoda > Lithobiomorpha > Lithobiidae > Lithobius > Lithobius niger. The sequence goes on from JAHWFP010226301.1 coordinate 25,520, forward strand.
ACAATAACTAATTTATTGGCCAACATTTATTCATTCTTTGCAACAGCAATAGGTATCCTGCATTCACAATTAAAACCTATTCAATGCACAGACACACAATTCGGTTACTAATGACTCATTATTGGCCTAACATCAAAAAGAGCCACAGCACCATCGGCTTTGAATTTAGTCATTTGACACTCATTTAAGAAGAAACAATGACTGACCAGTGTTGGGCTAGTTCCCATGACAGCCCTCACTGTAAAGACCCTATAAGTATGTCAATATGTCCCAGAAAGCCCATCCACCCAAAATAAAGGGCTATATACAATATTGGATATGAGTTGGTAATAACAATGAACTCGTTTAGGAAATCACCTATAGCGAATTCGATGATGGTTCCCAAACTGACCTTGAAGGTCGTCTTCAAGGTCCTCCAAAATTTATCTCCTAAACTATTCAAGATACAAGTAAATTAGAAAGTTGTTTGGGATTATAATACAAGGCCAACAAAGACAACAGAATTGAAATCGCGCTGTAAACACGGAAAATATAGGCAAAACAACTTGGTTCCTGCAGAGGAGCCAACAAAGGGGCAGCCTAGAAATTAATCAAATACAGTAATTTCCATAGTCCTAATTAGGCTTAAATGTGTTTTGAAGCAAAGATTGTGTAGAAAACAATCCATCCAGCACGCATGGATCGAACTGAAGCTGAAAAAGCAGGCTTACTGAAAATGGATATCTAGAAGGTGCACCATAACCAGAAGACCAATCCATAGGCAGGAAAAATACATGTATGTACATTCTTCACTAATGAATACAAGTTTCCTTCATTACATTAAAGTGATAACAGAAAAGCGATAATGCAGAACAAATTTAAATAGATAAATCAAATTATCACACAATATTCAAAATATCCTTCTTTTTTAGTCATAGCGGTTGATTTATTATGGTTCTGCACTTTGCGGTGCACCTTACCGATAGCACTCGGAGCAAAGGGGAGCAGCAGTACCAAAAGTTGGAAGATTTTTCATTATTTTTTAAATTTGCATGATAGGTTTCTTTTATCCATTAAAAGAAAGCTATTTAGAATGTTCCCAAAGCTGCTCTTTAGGGGCACCAAACTTCATTAGGTGGGAGGGAAGGGGGCATATGCCCACGGTCTCCCCTCCCCATGCACTTTTGCTGCTGCTTTTATACAATTACCGAAATCCGGCACAGGATTTCCTCTTGTTGATGTTTAGTGCTTCAGTACACAACCACGTGATACTGCAACAAGTGATTGCTTATCGCTGCCTCTTGGTTGGCTCCCCTGCAGTGTCCAAGTTGTATTGCCCATATTTTTCGTGTTTGTGGCGCGATTTCAGTTCTGTTTCCTTTGATGAACTTGTGGTATCATCCCAAACAACTTTCTTTTACTTTATGTCCGTATCTTGAATACTTTAAGAGATAAATTTTGGATGACCTTGAAGACAACCTCGAAGGTCAGTTTGGGAACCATCATTGGATTCGCCATAGGTGATTTCCTGTATGATTACGTTGTTATTACCAACTCATGTCCAGTGTATAGCCTTTATTTTGGGTGACGGGACTTCTGGGACATAATGTGTACAGGGTGGCTCCAAAGTATGGAGAAGTCTACTGCCATTCCAAATCCATTAAAAGGAGAACCATGAATATGTACAAACATATACTATGGATCGGGGGAAATGTAATGAAGGTAGTTTAAATGACCTTGGATTGGACCTTGGTTACGCCGTGAGGAGGTGGTGTTGGCGCGTTTGCGCATTGGTCACACTCGACTACTCACTGTTTCCTTTTGCGGGGGGGTTGACCCTCCTGAATGTTATTGGTGTCGGCGGCCACTTACGGTCCGGCACTTCCTTGTTGATCGTTGCCATCTTGATGGTTTTCGTCGTCGTTTCCATCTTCCGCATGACATTGTGCGTCAATTGGGCGATAAGTCTGTCCTCCTGTCCGGTGTTTTTCAATTTTTGCAGGAGGTACAGATGTATGACAAGATTTAGATTAGGGGTTGGAATAATATCTCTGTAATGTGTGGTGCAGTGGCAACCCGGACCACTGCACTGTGACTGAGGTTGGCGCTAATGACCAAGCTGTCGACGCGCCATTAAGCCTCATCTCCCCCCCCCCCCCTTCAAGGTCACCACGATGCTAAAATTTGAACTATATGTTGTAGAATAGTGGTGAAAATTGAAAAGCTGTAGAGAACCATGAGCCAATACTAAAGCAAAAAACATAATGAATATCGGACAATTAGGGTAGGAGTTATCCTTCAAACAATTTAGTCATAATAGCTTCACTGCATGTCTTCATGATGTCCAGCAGAGAAGGCGCCGTACCAAATGAAAGTATCGCAGCCGTACGGGATACAGAAACAGGGTTTTTTTCTTACCCATCCAAAAACGTGTGGTGCGTTTTCCACAAAATTGGAAAGTGGTTTCCTGAAGCATGCATACGTTCAGTTACACCTGGGGAAGGGTTGAAAAAGTTTACTACATGCCAGGAAGGAAGAGAACATGCAACACTCATTTGGACAAATGCCGTCCCTCCTACAATACATGCTTGACAAGACTGATAATAAATCGAATCAGTTTAACCAATCCCCTTTGCTTTAAATAAAAAAAAAACCATTGCCTAAATCATTAATCTGTCTTGCCCCTCCCCTCCCCACTCAAGGAAACATTTACAGATCCCCTACCAACCTCCAATGTAACAATGCTTCAGGAAACCACTTTCCAGTTTTTTGAAAACGCACCATACGTTTCTGCTAAGTTAAGAAAACTACTTTCTGAGTCCCATATTGCTGCGATACTTTCATTTGGTACGGCACTTTCTTTGCTAGATATCCTGAAAACGTGCAGTGAAGCTATTATGACTAACTTGTTTGAAAGATAAATCCTACCCTAATGGTCCGATTTTTATTCTGTTTTTTTTTGCTTTAGCATTGGCTCACGGTTTCTACAACTTTACAAATTTACACCACTATTCTACGATGTATAGTTCAAATTTCATCATCATGATGACCTTGAATGACCACTTCAAGGTCATTTAAACTAGCCTCATTACATGTCCCCAGACCCATAGTATATGTATGTACATTTTCGTGGTTCTGCTCGGAGTAGATTTGAAATGGCAGTAGGCTTCTCTAAACTTTTGAGCCACCCTGGATAATGAAAAATACGAACATATACTCCTGTAGGGCTTATACATATATAAAAGGTAAATAGGTTATCCTGAAAGGCACTGCCCTACATATATAATAGGAAAAATAAATATATATATATCCCTGAAAGCCCCCTTATATATAATGAATAAAAATAATTTGCGCCTTATTCGATTGACTGTGTTACTTTTTTAAAACATTTTTTTTACTGAATAAGGACATGAAGAATTCACTGAAGTTGCAACTAGTAGCACGTCCTGTAGCTGCTCGCTTCAATCTAATCCAATGAACGCGACAGTCGTATTGCATGTGGTGTGCCCATTTCCTATTTTGTCTTCTGTACAGCCATACCGGCTAAGAAGACTATTGAAACGACGACTTCTACGACGACTATTGCAACGATGCAATGATGGCGTTCAGTTCGATTATAGATAAGAATTTCTATTAAAATAAAGACGGCAGGGCTTGGTTTGACCACACAAAAATTTAATAACAAATACAAACTGTAAAAACTTTTTTTTAAATCAACAAAACCACCAAAAACACACTGAGCAACGGTTCGCCACCACTCTTGTGATTAAACAGGACGTAAAACCATATGGGCTCGAGAAGGGATGCAAATACAGATGCAAACCTATTTACGTTGTGCTTTGGACGTAAATCTCAGACTGTCTGAGCGGGAATTGAACCCATTATCTTTGAAACCAAATGCCGAGGTCCTACTGCTGAGCCATACACTCAATATGGGTCAGCTGGGTCAGCTGGTAGGATCTCGGGATTTGGTTTTAAAGGTAATAGGTTCAATTCCTTCTCAGGCAGTCTGACATTTAAGTCCGAAATCTGAAATGTAACATAAATAGGTTTTCATCCGTATTTATTTATTTTACCACACTTGTGATTCACGAGGCTACCAAAACAATTTCACAGTGGCATAAATGTATAGAAACTGTCTACGTGAGTACTGAGTAATCATATTTACAATATTTTAAAATAAAAAAATATTTTAACAATAAATTCATCCAGATTTACCTTTAAATTTAACACATTGCCACAAGTAAAAGAAAGCTACGAAATATTTAACAAAAGGGGGCTATTCCCTTAATAAAGGAGGGGAGGATAGCTGATGGGAGAGAAGGGTATCCCCCAACCCTCCCGGTTCACCTTTATTTCCACCCATCCCTCGTTATACTGTTTTTTGGCCCCATTCATTTTTTCTTCTCCTTCCTTTTCTGTTTTGTATCGTGTTCTGTCTTACTACATTTTTCTTTTTCTCTCTCTACTCCCCCCCTCCTTTTAAAAGTATATTAGATACGTGTGGTTTTCTTCTCTTCGCTGCAATATATAAATTTGATTGGAGCATACATCCGGATGTACTGCAATATATTAATTTGAATGGAGTCGTAAATTCATCCGGATGGTCTATAATTTTGCCCAAATTATAGACAATTCTTAGAAACCATATGTAAAATACTAAAAAATATTTTAAAAATCAATAGTAAATTCATCCGGATTTAGATTTTTTAAATATTTTTTAGTATTTTACATATCGTTTCTAAGAATTCTCTATAATTTGGGCAAAAATGTTAAATTGTTAAGTTGGGATTAAAGATACCGTTGCTTTTAAAATAAATAATGATGCAACCCTATTTCTGACGCCTTTTGGACTTAAATATAAGACCACTTGAGAGTGAATTGAACCAAGATGGAGGGATCAACTCTGCTTAGGCATTCTGTTTAAGTCCAAAAGGCAACGACATAGAATCGCATTTATTTACACATCACCAATTAGGACATTTTGCTTTTCGACTTGTGATTGTGTTTCTACTTCTAACGAATCGAAAAAAAATATCCCACTCCAGCCCTAATTATTAAATCAAAATGTCAACGAATATTACGCCAAATTTATCTCTTCTTTTAGCTATGTTGACGTCATTTGTGATCTTTGGAACATTGTTGAAGTTTAGCTGTTCGAAAGACATGGAACCTCCCTCTAAAACACATTGTTTACATCCATTGTTGCAGCATGAAAGAGACGTTAGGAATTAGGTTAAGAGTGTACTTAGGCATAAGAAAGGGGCGAATGGCTATGGGCCAAGGCTCTTGTAAATAAATTCAAATTCAATTCAGACGTTAGGAATGTTAGTGACTGTCCCGCTTACCAGCGGATATTCCCTCTGCTCCTATGTGAAAACCGACGGGAAGATCAAATTCAAAACGCTGAACCATGACAACAGCTAACATGTGTTCGAGCCTGGTGTGTGTTACGTTATGTCCAATGCAGCAAGGTGCTGCAATTACGTACTTTACTTAACGACTTTAGAGGCAGTTTTAAGTCTATAAATTATGCTACAATACATTCAAAAAGTACTGTCTCTAAAATTTATTACAACCTTGGCACTGCAATAAAAAAATCCATCCACTGGATGTTGGTTAAGGCCAAATGATATTGAGTGAATACCCGCTTGGAAGATGATTAAAGGCTATATAGCCAAACTCAAGTTGTTTAGGGCGGTTCATTGGTATGAAAAACCACTCGCTCTGCTTCGTTCGTAAGGCTGCTGAATTTGTAACGGGGTGTTTACACGAATCTAGTGAAATACAAGTGTTTGTAACAATCACGTTATTCACCACTCTGGTGCGAATTAATAACAAGCGTGTTATCCAGAAAATCAATGCGATCAGATTTTTGATCTTCAATGGTAAACGTGAGCAGAAGGTGAAACCCATTGAGAAAGGGCAAAACGATTTTTGTTATTAGTTGTAACCAGAACATCATTAACCAGATTCAATATTACGACCCTACATGCGGCACAAAATATATTGATCCTCCATTTCAACAAATCAAAGGACACATTATTCGATACCACTAGCTGGTTACTTCAGCATTACAACACAAACCATAAACCAAATATTACCGGGACCAAGATTTTGATCCTAACATCCAACTACTGAATTAGACTTTTAGATAACATTTGCGTTTACTTGTATTCCCCAGACCCTAACTAAAACAAGTCTAAGAACCAAAAACTTTAGATTACTTGGCTCTCTGCAAAAGCCATCATCGCCACTGGCTCATTGCCTGGGATCGTACCATGACACTAGCACTTACCTGGCTCGACAATATGTTAACAGTTGTCACTGTTCTGTAAATGTCTTAAATTTTAACTTTCTTGCTTGTATTCACAAAGGTGTACAGGGAAATTATTGTGGAGGAAGGAGTATATACCTTGTAGTGTTTTATGTGTTTCTTTGAAGTTCACCATTGGTTATATATTAAAAATTACCTTTTTAACCTGAGCAACGTTGCTAATGCAATGTTGGATGCATGTGTAAATATTGCTGTGCACTTTTTGGCCTTGATATCATTAATTACGGTAACGTGCTTTCATTATCTACTTTACCTAACGACTTAAGAAGAATGTTAAGTTTACAAATTACGGTATGTGCAAAAAATGCTGTCTGAAATTTAATATAACCTTGGCGGTTCAAAAAAAATGAATACAACAAGTAAGGCACTTGTTTGTAGATCTTTCTATTTTACATATTATTCACATTTTTAAGTCCTTTACGTAAATATTCAACGAAAATATACACATCTACAGAGTGTAAAACTATAGGTACGATTTCTTGCATGTTGATAATTAATGACATTAAACAAATGCAGTAAAAAAATAACCCCAGAAAGCAGGGTATAGAATCTATACGTAGCATCACTTTTCAACAGTGTACCCAGAAAGGGGGTTTTGGGTGGTTCAAATGGTGCATTTTCGGTTTTTTTTAATGAAAAACTGGTACACAATTGCTAAATTCTTTTTTAAAAACGTTTTCTTAAGAAACCGTTATCAAGAGCCAATTTTGATGTGTTACCGTGGGGAGTATCACCTGGAGAGTTCCAGACTTTATATACCAAGGGTGTACGACTACAACATTTATCATAAGTAACACATTATTTTAATTTCTGGTTTGAATTCGATGTGTCAGTTTTCCACTCTATACACTGAACTGGTACTGCTTTTAACTGTTCGTTTTGAAAAATTCAGAAATTTTTTACAAAGGCATTTTTTTCAAGTTAGGAACCTCAGAAGCACCTGAAGATAATCCTGACGGGACTCAATTTTATAAATGGGACGTAATATTCTAGTTTTCTTTGCTGTCGAATGTATGAATTCGAGTACCTAATACAGTAGTTATGGACACACTTCATGTTTTTCTTAAAGTAAATGTTATAAAGTAATGGGCCCCAGGAGTGCCTGAAAAAAATTACCTGATGTTAATCAATTTTTTGTAACAACACAGACAAAAAGAGTTCGTTGTTGTAAACACGTAATTAATTCACACACAAGGTTCGTGCACCAAACAATATACAACGTGCATGTAAGCCTATTCAAAGTACACCTGTTTCTAATAGGAGATTTTTGTAAAGTTTGACTCCATTGTGTCACCTGAAGATATTATCTGACGAATCTTATTTACTTTTGTATAATTTATGTGGACTCACAGTAATAATTTTCGTTCCTTTTACATTGTATGAATCCAGTGCATTGTATTGTGCAATTATAGAGCCTTCATATTTTATTTTAGTAGAGAGTGTTAGGAGTTAAAGGGTATATGCCCCACTTGAGCCTGAAGCAACTACTCAATCCGGTTGAAATATTTCACCAATGGCATATATGCGACCTATGATGCACAATTTTATCCAAAAGACAATTAACTTACTCCTTATTTTTGGTTTGGGCCAGTTTACTTTGTTTATTTCACGCAGGTTAACTATCCGTTATTTGAACAATGTCGAGTTTAACTTTTGTTGCCTATCAGAAATCGGTAAATTTGTGGAATCAAGGATAAATTACTACGAGGCTGTCCCCGGTGCCAGAAAATCCACAAGGTCATAGGAACACACTGAGTTTAATTTTCGAAAGAAACATCTTTCTTGATCACAAATCAACACAACATAATCATAAAATTGATGCACAATTTAGTCGATGAAACTGGCTAGACGCTTTCTTGGTACGACCAACATTATCCACTAATTTTTGTTGCCTATATGTAGAGAGCATGATATCTCTGTAAAAGTTTTACTATTGTTGGCACCTGTGACTTTTTGTCAGGGTTGCAATCAGGTCAGAAACATGCAGTTTTTTCCATGTGGCAGGGTTCTCATGCTGGTCAATCAGCTGAGGTTAGCTTACTGTAGAATATAAATAACGTTTGTTATGTAGAGGTTTTTCTAATGTTTTAGTAACAATGTCTAATTTAGTAGCTATTAAGTTATAAAGGTTATGAATATTGTTTATAGAATTTGCACTAGTTAGACTAACTAGTTACAGCCTTGTACACCTAGGATGCTAGGAACTGGTTAATAAATCCAATTTATTATTGCCGCAATAACTGATCTCTTCATTGAATCAAAGAGGAGAGAATCTTGCACATTGACATCCAATGATCCATGTCGACTTCCGGACGACAAATTTTCTAAGTAGCTTTGTCACGCTACAAGAACTGAATAGACGGGGTTAATAATACTATAATGTTGAACGTACGTTACTGCAGGTTACGCACTACTATACCACGGGGACGTAAAATCATACATAATGTGCATATTCGCCTGCTTTACTGCATATATTTGATTCGCAATAGATTGAGTCGTCATAGGCTGAGAAGAATGTTTATTAGCATCTGCGTAACTTAAGAGTTAATAATTTCTCGGTACATGCTGCTGTAATTTCGGCTATCTGTAGCATTCCAAGGCCAAAAAAGAGGCCAGCTGCCCCTCCAAGATCAGACAACAACTTGTAAAACGTATAAGCTTCAAAGTCTTCCAAAACAGTTATTTTGTTGCTGGGAACAATCATTTTCCAGTAGTAAATGGTGAATTCTTTCTCAAATGGGCGTCTAGTATCTTCAATGAAATACGACCATTCGATGCACTTCTGAGGACATAAGCATCGTTTTTCAGATAGGCGAAGGGTTTGAAAATATAGGTTAGTTATAACACGCCTGTTAGTTGTATTGCAAAAAGGAACATCCATTGATTCTTGCATGAATAGCAACCTATGAATAATTAATATTGTTATCAAAAATGGATGTGTTAATTCTAGAAATGTAACAGTTCCCTAAGAATTTTTGAAATACGCATGAATCTACAAAGATTATTGCTATACAAAACTGTCCCTTTTTCTGTACCGTTAAAATCAGAATTGTGAAAAAAAAATAATGTAGCAGTTCATACAAAATAGTCAAAAGGTACTAAGAAGTTTGTTACTTCTCAATAAAATCCATTTAGGTCACATTTAGGTCACTCATTAGATTCGAAGTGCCCTGCAGTTAAAATATTCTGAGTGATAAACTACAGATTTCTACCATATTTGCCAAAAAAACTATTCTGTTTCTCGTCACAGTCGGCACATTGTCTTTAAACTGTGTTTGTGAGATCAAAAGCAAAAGTTTGCTGATCTACAGATTTTACTCCAAGCCATAATATTTCGTGATAATCAAAATTATAGTTTATCGGCAATTTTCCTGAAAGTTTCCAGCCAGTCTGCAGACTTATTGCAAACTGTATTTACCTGAAATCAAAATTGAAATATCTACAATTATTGTGAAAATTCTGAGTAGTATCTAGATTTACAGCAATTAATCAATTACTGCTATTATTGACAGTTTCGTCCATACAGAATTAACTGCAGCTCTTGATCAGGTTACACGCTGTTCTGCAGATGGACAGCTTTCACTGGCAAACACAAAATGCAGTATTTTCCATGTTGGGACCACTAGTAAACTGCTGAACTACTTGATTGCAGGAAAGCAACTATGTCCTATTTACAATATTAAATACTTTGGCGTCTTGCTGGACAGAGATTTGAAATGAGCAAACCGTTGTTGCCGCATGATTAAGGTCGCTAAAAAGCATCCTACGATTGTCGACGAAGTTTCCTTTTCGGCGATTGTAGAACCATAATTTGGAAGTTTTGTGTTTTTGCCAGGCTGGTATTAGAATATGCATCCCCGGTCTGGTCCACCACACCTCATGGGGGACATTGACAATGTCGATTCCGTGCAGCGGGTATTCACAAAGCGACTGTGGGGATCTCAAACTTGACTTACTCAGAACGACTGCATGCCTAATGCAACCCCACTATGCTCAGTACAAGGAAGAACTCCAGAAAGGATGGTGTTTTCAGGGTTTATGCCAGGGCCACTCTGTCTGTCCTTAGGGGATGTTGTCCAGTGCTTCAAGGAAGTTCTGATCAGGGCTTCTAGCAGAGTGGCACGATTCAGGAAGATTTCTTAGCTGGTTAGGGACTAGCTCCCAGAGTGAGGCTGCAAGGGGCTGCAAGGCTTTAAGTACCTAGAGCTGCAGATAGTACCTGCCACTGATGGTGCAAGGTACTTCCTGTTCTATGTCTTGGTATCCCATGAACCATCTCTGCTAGCAGCTACCCCTAGGGGCAGGCAAGGCCAGAGCCATCCTGACCACTGATCTCCAGGGACTGGACCATACATCAAAGTACATAGCATTACTGGAATACATTAAGAAAGATGTAGAGTATACAGAATACATAGCATGGAGCCATAGCATCAAGGTAAAGAAGCCCACTAAGGCCCTAGCTTAAGGAGTAGTAGAAAGCTATGGAAACCGTCGTTGCAGAGGTCTCGCCCCCGAAAAACTATTTAAACATACAATAATCAATGTTCTCAGAAATTATTCAAAAATAATACCAAGGAGGCACGCATTAACAGCTAGTTAAAATTAAGGATGCTATGGGGACGCTTAAGCTTTCTATCTGCTAATACTTTAATCGTTTGACTGTTCTGGCAGGGTGACATTACATATGCGTATTAACAACGTTTTTTGTAAGGTCTGGGAAATCTTTGAGTGTCAAAATTCAGACATTATTCCCATAAAAACCCGCTACGCAAACTTAATTACTTGAACATTTTCACGAAAATTATCCTGAAGCAAAAACGATTTTTCAACATTTAAACTACAATCACAATCAATCAGTGCAAAATCAGTCAATAGAGAAAAAAAACTTAGTGCGTGTTGCATGAAAATTCACTTGAAAACTGTAACCACTAATCATCGGTCACTATTAAAATCAGCTAAGAAAAATTTTTACTTCAAAATCTTAATTGTCAAAATCGGTTACAAATATCGGTAACAACGCGTGTCAAATGTGACTAACGCTGTAACAATCAGCTAAGTCTACCTTGAAATTAGGCTTTTAATTACTAAGACCTATAATTGAATACCCAATAACCATCAACTGTTCGACTAATCGGTCAGTCAATTAAGGATAACCGGTGTGAAATCATTGCTTCCTCGTGCAAACAACGTTCTTCCATTCTCATTCAATTATGGCAACTTCAAGCACTTCTAGCATGGAGCAACGCCAGGCCAACCTCGACAAAGCCACCAATGACTTTTTTCGGATTATTTACACCCGTACAGAACCTCAGAGGCGTCCTGGAGCTGTCGGCTACGTTAATCGGCAACTCGATATGATATTGTACGGGTACTATCTGTACGATGATAAAGGGCCGCCTGGCTGGATCCCGGGCCATGTTGGGATAGGTGGAAATGAGCAAGCGGATTCTGCAGCAAAAGGGGCCCTTTCTGGCCCTCTCGGAAGGGATCTCAGCCTTGTTCCCTCGGACGCTTTTCCAACTCTGCGTCTGAGGTTACACGCTTTTTGGCAAGCCTCGTGGGATGGACAGGACGGCAATAAATTACGAGCTATTAAAGGCACTGTTGAGGAATGGCACTCGGCGTGTCGCCGCAGTCGCCGTGAGGAGGTGGTGTTGGCGCGTTTGCGCATTGGTCACACTCGACTTACTCACTGTTTCCTTTTGCGGGGGGTTGACCCTCCTGAATGTTATTGGTGTCGGCGGCCACTTACGGTCCGGCACTTCCTTGTTGATTGTTGCCATCTTGATGGTGTTCGTCGTCATTTCCATCTTCTGCATGACATTGTGCGTCAATTGGGTGATAAGTCTGTTCTCCTGTCCGGTGTTTTTCAATTTTTGCAGGAGGTACAGATGTATGACAAGATTTAGATTAGGGGTTTGAATAATATCTCTGTAATGTGTGGTGCAGTGGCAACCCGGACCACTGCACTGTGACTGAGGTTGGCGCTAATGACCAAGCTGTCGATGCGCCATTAAGCCTCAATCCCCCCCTCTTCACCTCCACTTACCATGACAATACCAGCTTGGAAAATGGAGGAATTTCTGGTTTTCATGGGGGCAGCCATCTTGTGCGTCCGTGTGTGTGAACTGCCATATCGCATTATTCCCCTACTGTCTTGCATGAAGTTGAGATGTCAATTAATGTCCAGAACTCCCAATGTTCATACCGCCGAATTCCAGGAGAATGTAGCTGAAGTTACATTAGATATTACTGTTTTGCATCAACGTTTGGGTCACGTGGCATATAGGCACATACTTCAAATGCTTAGAACTAATGCGTTTAATTCCCCATGCATTACAGGGAGACCTGTTGATTATTGCCATACTTGCCTTACATCTAAGGCGAAATGTTTGTTTCATAAAATTATAGGGAGAACTGTGTCTAGTATTACGAATTTGTGGAGTTCAGATTTGATAGGACCATGTGTTGCAGCCCTCGATGAGGCTAAATATCTATGTAATGTAATTGACAGTTACTCTCGTCGTACATACACTGGTAGAGAAATATAAAGTGACCAACGTACTCATAGGAAAAATCCTACAACAACAAAATAAACAGAAAAATGGTTGAACAAATTGCTCATCCACCTTGGTTAGGAATTTGACTCATACAGATTGCGATATTTCCTCTACATGAGGAGCACTGTGCACATGGCACAAAAAATGGAGTGACAAAGTGTGGCTTTTATTCCCTTAAAGACCTCAATACAAATATGTTGATGTTGGTTGATGTTTGCATGTTGATGGAGGGCCATTTAATGTGAGGAGTCTCACTCAAAAGTAAAAAATAAACATTCTTCTGTAGAAATTCAGCTGCCTAAATTTATTGCCTACAACTTTGCGTACAATACCGTATATGCATGTTTAGGCCGAGAATTAGCAATTTTTCGTCAATAGACATCTGGGCCTCATCACCAAGATTGGTTTGCCATTCCCAGAAGTGCTTGAAGAATTATATCAGTTTCCCTTTCGAAATTGTTTACATTGCTGGAGACAGATTGAGGAGCGCTGCTTTCTTTTTGTTGTGGAAACCGGAGCTGTTAGTTGTTATTGTAGCTGGATGTCTATTAGTAATAAATTGTTTATTGAGTGTGTTGTAAACTTAAATGGATTGTTTTCATACAGGTGCATTGGACGTGCAAATTGGTCCAATAGCTTTACAATTGTTGATAACATCATCCAATATGGCAAGATAGTACCTCTAATGTTGGGTTTACTTTGAATTGAGAACGGTCACTATGTGCATTGCCAAGCTTCACGCCAACAACCTCTGTAAGTTTCGACAAACGTATTAAAACTGAATTGGAAAACTTACTGAGTATCTGCTCTAGAGAATCGAAGTGTCAATAAACATCAGTATTAAACCATTATGTTCGGTGCATTGGGAAATTCGGAGCTTAAAGTCCAAGAAACAGCATAAAAAATATGCAAACAAGTAAGCTGCAGTACGTGCATATAGCAGATATTTAGAAAACGATCTCACATTTAACACTATCAGCCATCATCTTAATCAAGTACGTTATCTTTAATTTAATATGTTAGCTTTGATGAAAAAACTAATCTCCACGTTTAATTCAAACATAATTATATCCATTTACTTAATTATACAGCAAACACAGTAGTTTGAGAGAGAAAAATATAATTTCACAGTTTTCTGCACAGTAGGACATAAATTATAAATTTTGTTCAGGAATACATTTACTTTAAAAATTAATTGATTGTTTTTTTTTAAGAATATATTACTCTGAATATTTTAGTATCCAGTTTTTTTTTCATCCACTCAATCGTTGAAGAATTTTAGCCCCCCCCCAAAAAAAAAAAAAAAAATCGTTTTTGGATGTTATCAACCGTTCAAGCTATTTTCATCGCTTCCAGGTCGAAATCTACATGTTTACACTTTAAGCAACTAGATTTCTTTCACCTTCAAAACAAGTAGAAACCTAAAAAATGTGTAAGTTAGTTTCCATCTAGTAACTATGAAAGAGCCTTAAATTTGATTTACATGACATATAGATGAATTCAATTAATATGTAAAATATCTGATACATAAAATACAATTTTATGTATCAGATATTTTTCATATTAATTTCATAAAAGATATGAGTTGAATTGCTTATTGATTGTGTTGTAAACTTAAATACAATTTTTTTTAAATTTTTCCACTTAACATGTGTTTTCAATTCTTATCCGCCCAATTTCCCCAATGTTTGTGGCCAATTAAAGACTCTCCTGCAGATTTATTCTAATAAACATAAACAATTTCCATCTAGCAGTTAAGAACCCCCAACAAGATGTGGGTACTGTATATTTGAAGTACTAGCACAACCTATGAATTAAATCCAAAAGTTTGTATTTGAAAAGGTGTAAAAGAAAGAAACGATTCCAGTGACTCATTACAATTGATCTCAAAACTGACTATTGAAATTCTCTTTATACTTGCCTGCAATGCTCGTTCTGAGACGCCAAGAGAATTGCTTCAAAACATTTTCGTAAACATTTTCTAACGATGCTTCCTGTATTGCATGGTTTATCACGGGTATTTCGTCGCATAGTCTGAAAATAGTTTATTTATTTTTTCATTCTTTTCTAGAACTGGTAACAACTGCAAGGGATAGCTTGATCATTTACTCACTTTTGTTATTCTTAAAACAAATTCAGCAACATCATAGTAATCTTCACTCGCTTGCAGCATTAAGTAACTAGCCATTGATTCGTCATCATCGGGAAACAAACCAATCTTAAAAAAATATCAATGTAAAGCATGAAATTCGAATTATCGTAAAACACATTTTGTTGAAGAATGTTAGGAGTTGGTTTTGAATATTGTTTCAAATTATATATACTGTTTGCCAGAAGTAAAGAAAAAGACATTTGGATGTTTGATTAACTCCTAGTCGAGGCCATGAAATCAGAAAGAAAGACGTTTAATTTCTACAACAATTTACGTGCCACAGTCAACAGGAGTACGAGGCAAAACGTGTGCCCTTCTATTTCCAAAATTGTTTGAGGGTAGCTGAGGTCTGGCTGGAAATGGGGAAGTGTGGCATACGAGGCGCTCATGCTAACAATCAGGCCAACTTGCCCCATTAATACTAAAACAAAAAAACGTGTAAAAAGGTCAGATTACTGAGGCTGCTCTAAAAATGGTGTATTTCACATTGAAATGTAATAAGGAAAATTATTTGTAACTATCAAAACCACAAGCTAGGTGCACACTGCGACAGCTTTGTTTTAAAAGATTTTGCCAAAAAATGGTTTATGGATGTTAATAATTTACGTAATTGTTTCCGTGTTCTGAAGAAATTGTACTGAATTGCACAATCCAGAAATTACCGACGGCACTGAAACAAAGCAATAAAAGTCAATATAACACAGTACACAATGGTGTGATCGTATTTTGAGGTTAGTACGTAATTGACGGTTTTTGCAGGAATGGTGCGTAGCATATAAAGGATACCAAATTGAAAAAAATATTAGATGATTGGTTGGTATCACTTCTGTAGTCTGGGTGGAGCTCAAATAAAAAGTCCGATGGGAATGTAATTTGCTACGTTGCTTGAAACCCTCCAAAAGTACTGTTTACCTTAAATCAACAAATTATTTCGGAAGAAATTACACTTTTGCGAATTTATCGACGTAACACTCACAATTGAAAATTTGGAATACTGAATAGTTAATGAATTACGAAGAAGCATACACTTTGCTGGTATTGACCAAGTGAATTATTTCAACCACGGAAAGTTCAAACCTCATTGCTTCCTGATAACTAAAAATTTGTTTGGTCGTAATTCAACAAAATAATAATTTTGATTATCGAATTTTAACCACAAATGATAGGTGGGGATCAAAAAGCAAAATGATTCCATTAATGACACGGATTAGGTTCATTTGAAAACAATACTTGGAGAATACACTTCATCATAGCGATTAAAAGTGCTGTTTAGTCTGGCTAAATGAAACTCACATTTAGACCTGAAATTCTTGTGGGGTGACAAAGCTGTTTACACGAAACGAAACTACACAGAAGACACTACGACACTACGACAATACTAGTTTCATAAATTATGAAACTGTATTCGTGTAGCAGTTTCGAATTTCCGGTGACTATGGCAATACAAATTCTCAACACTATGCATAGTGATTAAGACAATGTCGAACACATTTCTGCTACGAACTGGTTCAATATGCTGTGTTGATTTACGGACCCCCGACCTAAAGTCTTAAGGGCTCCCCTAAACCATGATTCTTATGGAAATATTAATTGATTACCGACAATGTGGAGACTAAATGTGATGGCACTGAAATAGATAGTAAGCCAAATAGATTGAAATAGATTTTAGCATCAGATAGTAAACCAAAAAAAGTTGTCATATTTTAAATTTAGAGCAACGGTGCTTCAAACATTGGCTGAGCTGATTGTGCAATTTGTAGTAGACTCGGCTTGTAGGCTCAACTTGAAATTTCTATTCATGTCAAAATGCAATATGCAATCTACCCAAATTGTACATAGATTTTAATACTGAAATATACAAAACTGATTACATCGATGAGAGATTTCCAGTTGTATAGATTTAAAATCATTAGCACATGCCATTTTTAAGTTTAATTCATAAAACTGGAAAACCTGACCTCAAAATCTTATTGCGAGTTAAGTTAATATCAGAAAAAAATGTTAAGTGAAACAACAAGTATGTCAAATGCATAATAATAAATAACCAATGCTTATTTCCTAGTTTTAATGTATAAGACGAACTTATGATGGGTTTAAGACATTTTTGATTTGAAAATACAGATACTGACTTCGTTGAAAAACTGGTAAACGTTTTACTTTTTAAACTGTTTGTTTGGTAATAGAAAATGTAACTGACTGCAGCACGTTACCTGATTGGTGAACTATCTAATCCTTGAATAAAGGGATTTAGAAATGAAAGTAATGAAACCACTTAGTTTCAAATACGTTATCCTTATTTCATATTTTGTTTTTCTAAAAGCTTCATTTCGGTCGATCTGTCCCTTCTACTTTAGGAATATTATCTACAGATATGAACCTTTCATGGGAAACGAAAAATAATTCTGACGAAAAATAATTTGTTTAATAGATAAGCAAGCACAGTAAATTTAAGTGAACGATGATAATAAATAAATAGTACACGTGTGAAAGCTTACTTTTGCGTAAAAATTAGGAGCAGATGTAATTCTAGGTATCAGTATTGCACCACTGATCATTGTCTGTGCTCCATGGTAGTTGACAGTTCTACCTAGTTAAAAAAAACATTATACATATCTCCATATTATTCACACCAAAATTTCCAATAGTATTGGGTAAAGGAACACAAATTTTCATGTAACACCTTGCAAGTGAGCAAGAAAAAAGCAGATGCAACCAGCATTGTACCGCAAGTTTATATCCCGGGATCGTATATTTCCTACAAATTGATGGTTCCACATACTGACCTACTTAGATGTTTGAATTACTGCACTGCCAGAGGCGTATTTTAATAATTCTGTGTGCTGCTATACTTCCAAACACATTTTCGATTTTGCTTTAGGGGGTTGAAAATACCAATCAGAAGGATGATCGTCAGCTTTCCAGATTTATTTTAACTGCTTACCCTCAAAACAAATAAATTGTAAAATAAAAACAATAGTAATTATTTCTTTTGTTGAATCTTATCACTGTGTTGCGTCCACCAAATGTAACTACAGTGACAGCAAACTGATTTACAATACACTGCTAACATTATTTTGCTTTGACCTATTGCCTTACAAAGTTTTCAAAATATGAGACTGTTTTACACCTCTTCCCAGTTACACCTACTAGCTGACATGTAACTATTTCGTTTGCTAAGAAATTCCTGATTGCAAGATTGGTGTCAGATCGAATCCTACGACCAAATGAGGTACAGTTGCAATGACTGATGAGATTTGGAGATGACTAATGGAGGAACTATTGAAGAAGGTAATGCTAGTATTGCTAAGATGATGGGAATGGGAGAGGGCCTTGCTTTAACTATTTTATTTTGTAGATGTTGAATACAAGTTATTAGATATCCACTAGCCAAACCATAGATTTCACAGCCATACCTCAAATGAGATATGATCCAAACATCATACAAAATCAGGTAATTTTCTTTCCAATTATATGTCTAATAGTACTAAGAGTAGATATCAATGACATCAGTTTAATAATAAATGATCCAAATAATAATTAAATTTCTATTTAATATCAAAAAATATTCCAAGATTTATTTATCAACTTTGTCAAGTTTTGAAAAGTTGCATTTAGTGTTATTTGTTATTCATTGCAATTTGCTTCACGTAGGATGATTTTGTCTTTATTCTGATGCATGTAATGTGCAGATTTCCATAAATTTTGGATTTTCTTTACTAATAAATAATTCATTGTTGGTTAGCTAATCGTTAACAAGCTTAAAATCGTTTGCAAGTTTATCATCGGAATTTTGTACTTATAATTAATTGGCATGTAAACAATATTATTGCTTACAAAATTGTAATTCCGTTTTCATAAATCTTATCGATGTAATTATGTAATAAAGAAAAATATGGACCTAATATAGATCCTTGTGGAACACCAAATTCACCTTCTTTGAAATCATTATTTCGTTTTCTACATGAATGCAGCTTTTCCTGATACAAAAGTAACTTTGCAAAATAACGTAAATTTTAGCACAAGTCCAATTTTATAATTTTTTTCCATCAAAATATCTACTTCTAGAGTAACCTTTTGAAATGCATTTTGAATATCAATGAGGATGGCTCCTACATATTAATTCTATCAAGGTTAACATTGTGATTAGGTTTTATCAGTACATTTGCACATTTTTTTGAAGTCTACATTGATTTTAAGACAGGAATTTAAAAGTGTTCAAGAAATGTATACAATTTAATAAAATATTTTTTCAATAATTTTATTAACACCAGGTAGAATAGCTATTTGTCGATACTTTTCATATTGTTGTTTACCTCCTTTTTTATGCACAGGTCACAATACCTGTGTCTTCAGTGCTGTAGGCAGGATTTCTTTTTCAATTATCGCTGATTAGGTTTTGTTCGGAAATTATACTACTGTTGTTGTTACTGTCAGTCAGTCATACGAAGTATATCAATATCAATAGAGTTAGTTTTCTTTGTTCCAGATATATTTTGCACAATTGAAGTTTTTGTGGGGATTTTCAAAGAAGTATTTTGTCCATCAAACATGTTTCCCTAATTTTTTCTTTATTATTTACATAAAGATTATTTTTTTGTTGACTTTGTACATAAACTTAAAAAAAAAATATTTTGCCGATCCTCCAACCACAGATGCAAAATTTATACAGATACTTTCATTAATGTTTAACTTTTTATGTTTTTTTTACTTGTCAAATGTTTATCCCTTGAAATTGTTTAATTTATTATTATTGTCCCCTAGCATTTTTTAATAACAACTTTGTTTGTTTTAGTTGTCTTTTTTTAACTTCACCCTTTATGCTTCTTTAAGCTTTTATATTCTTAGGTTAGATAACAAACATGGCTTCGTATTTTTGTGAATTTTTGTCCACAGTTTATTTTCATAGTTAACACAATCCAGAAAATTGTGTGACATCCATATTTCCTTCAGAGTCTAAGAATAATTTTTTATTCAGATTTTTATTGTTTTTGCATCATAATTTTTTTAATAAATAAACGTATCATACTTTTCACTTGGTTCTTCATATGAATTCAGTTATGACCAGTAGACTTTATTAATGTGTCTGATAATATTTGTGTCATCTAATATATTTGTCTATATATTTACCCTGTTACAGTTAGTTACTATTTAATTGTCCATTGTGTACTTCAAAAATAAAAAAATAATGATCTCAATTTTTTCATTCAAAGAGCAGGCCTTGATCTCAATCTAATCTAATTTTATAAATGCATGATCAAAACACGATTTTATAATTCTACCAGTTCTGATATTTTCTTCTCGGATTTCAGTTTAATTTTAGATAAATATCCTTGTGCAGCCATCATATTTTCTTGATTTCAATGTCGTATTTCTCCGACTTATCAAGGGTTTCTTCCAAAATGTTTTAATTAATATCCCCATGATAATGACATTTTTTTTGTTGCATTTGCTTTCAGGATATAATTTAAGGCTTTAATGAATTTAATTCTGTGTGTGACGGGTGCTAATAGATCGTGATAAGATTATAGTCCTGAACAACTTTACTATCAATGTTTTGATCCAGGACCTCATTTGCATAATTTTTTTTACACTTTGCTTTTACACTAAAGATATATCTTACAAAAGTTCCCCTTTGAGGAGCGGTTCTGTCTCCAATGGCACCAAGTTTTATTGATTTGCTAATTGTTAATCTTCTTTTCAACTCTGCTTCTGTGATTGGTCCTGACATAGTGTGTGATTCTAGTGTTTTTTGTACCCTCAATGAAGAAATGTTCCTTCTGCTGCTGGTGAATTGGATAGGTTGGTTTTGTAACTCTCACATGAAAAGGGTTTAAAGTTAGTTTGAGAAACTTGCTGCTCATGTACCAGGGTTCTTTAAGCAACGTCGTCCCTACTGCCGAAGGATGTGTCCCTCGTCTACTTTGTCCAAAAAAGAAGGAGTTCAAAGCAGTTGTTTAAATCCCAACGTGTGTACAGCATTTTTACTTCTCCTCTTAAGCCCGGCTAAGTTTTTAATTGTAGTCTTAAACAAAACACGACGGTTGGTCATCCGATTGCGAGTTTGCTTAGCGATGTATCAAGGTTCGCCAAGGCAAACTGATTTGGGGGAATGGAGAACTTGCAGTATCATTGCAGTTCACGAGGAAATAACTTCTGGCTATGGGGAGGCATTAAGGTCTCTGGAAGTTGACCGGTGGAAGGACGCTATTCAACATGACCAGGAGAAACTTGGTTTATGGAAAGTAGTGGAGAAGCTCCCCTGTGCAAAAATATTGCTCTCATAATGGGTCTTGACCAAAAGATATAGTGAGGAAGGCTCACTCCAGAACTTTAAGGCGAAACTTATGCCTTTTTTGTCCCAAGCCAGTCCCGCTTGAGTATGCTCTGAAGTCGAGTCCTGTCATGAGGTTCGATACCCTGCACCTGATCATAGTTGCAAGGTAGTCATATGGGTACCCCCATAGGACTTTTGATGTAAATAGCACGTACATTAACTCCTTCTTCATGTACAATGTTTGTTTTCGGGTGCCTCAAGGTTACGGGCCCACCTGTGCAAAAGTGTGTATAGTTATAAAACCCATCTACGATATGCCAGACGCAGGAAGGTAAGAACACCTTCATGCTTCCTTGTTGGCTTGCGTCTTGGTTCAGTCTGCGGTCGCCTCTGTCTGTTCATTTTACTCCATGAGGGGAGTCTAGGTGTTCCTCACATGCCGTATTGTTTACATGATTTTTGTTTGCTCTGCAGTAACGTCACAGTTGACTTGTTGATAACCAATATAGGTAAACATTTTTTATCTTCGAAACTACTAATAGTTTGTATTTGGGCAAGCTCTTTGAACAAGAATCGAAAGGACTATATATATATCACAAATACAGTATATAGAAAAGATTGTGCTGCATATCAAATCTCCCGACTAAACGACTTACAAGCCATTTAGACCATAACGAGAATTTTTATGTATGTGAGGAGTCTCCATTTTGCGACCCTGTTATGTATCAATCTCTCATAGGGTAACTCTTGTACCTAGTGTCCGGTACTAGACCGGATAGAGGTGTTGTGCTGTCACTAAGCTAGCAGGCTTTGGGCAGAACCCAAGGCAGATGCACTTCCAAGCCACTGAGTGAGTACTCACTTATGTCAATTGTACAAAACATTTGCCTTGAAAGTTTTTTGTGGTCTAGTTTTGTTCAAGACCGTTAAACAAAAATGGTAACTCTTAGTTTTGCTGAGGCTGAAATTATTGCCCTACTTTAGTGTGTAAGAAATCCTCAATGGGTTATATATTTTTGTGGGAAATAGAAGCGTTTCCTAGGGCGTTAGCTATCTTTGTGGGTGCAGATAGCCAGTCTGCGATGGCCTTGCTCAACAACTTGATTTGTACGGCCTTATCGAAACACTTTGCACGGAAACTCTCGTATAAAGGGAAATGGTCTTGCGGGGCCTGGTCCCAGTTTTGTTTCATTCCTGGTGAGGGCCTCCCTGTCGATATCAAGACAAAAGCCTTTAGCCCTAAGCTTGTGTAGCTTTATAGAGCATGGTTCTGTCTGTATATGCTGGGTTTGGTCCCTGAGCCAGATACTAATAGAATTTTTTGTACGTACAGACAGTAGGTATGCCTAGTGTGATGTTCTTGTTTTTCCTTGTGTAGTTTTCTTATTGTTAGTTTATAAACTAACATTATTAATCAGCGTGTTACTTATGTTTCCTTGGGCAATCACGTTTGTTTCATATTTAGGGAATATTTCCGGTAATCTTTAATGATTTTTTTCAATTTCACTTTATCAACCAACAGTATGAGAGTTTCTAACTAACTTTGCGTCACTTTTTCCATCGTGATTTGTAAATTATATTTTGCTTTGCCATGCGTGTAGTATTGCCTTTTTGCCGATTATGTAGTTTCTGGGCTTGATTGTGACTGAGCTTTCTTTTTTCTGCGGTATGGGTTTAATTCCTAATCTACCGGTTACAGCATCTCATCTCTTCGTTAACAATGGCAACAATGGTCTCTTGGAACGCGCTAACTATGGGCTATAGAAATGAAGATAAAAGATCGCTCATCCTACCGTTGCACCAACCCTCTTCGCAACAATAGTCTACCAAAGATTTGTCGAAGTATTAATTTTGTTGTTTGTCTGTGGATAGCTCTCATCCTACCGATGAAGATTACCTTCCAAAGAAATAAAATGCTAGCCATGCTAACATAACATTCTGCCATGTTTATAATTATTTTTAATTTATTCGGTGGATAGCTCTCAGCCAAATTAGTTGTTTGATTTAAACAAATTTAAAAAAAATGTAAAAAATTATGTAGTTACTAAAAATTTATAATAACAGTGTAACCGTCATTAAAGTTATGCAAAACCAGGATTGTTACCCAATTCCGAAATAACCAAGTATAATGCTGAAGAACAATGACATAAATGTAAACAACGCTTCACACAGGCACATACTCGAGCTTTCTGAGCAAAAGAACATCAGCACGATTAGTTTTTTGTTGTGCACATGCTTAACAATAAGAAATTGGCTGAGATGTTGAAATCGGTAGATAAATAGGATGTAACCCGCAGTTCTCGGACTGACATGCAACAATAATCGGTGCGAGTGTTACATCTCATCCCACGAAAGCCGGGTGATATCCTATACTTGAAGCCTGAGAAACGGAAACCCCCATCTGCTGACCAGAGTAGTTAGGTTATGGGTGGCAGTTGGAAAAAAAACTTTCAGAAGGGGACATAACGCATTTATTTCACGTTTTTATGCTCCTAGTTTGTAATTTTCCTGTCTTTTTGTTTCCCATCTGTATTTGTCTGGGAATCGCTAATTTAGTTTGGCGGCACGTTGTTCTTGCCTAACGTTGGTGGGCAGCCTCTGGCTACCGCTAAACATATAAAACCAATCCTGTACCTATTTTGTAATTATGCGCTGTGTCGCGTACTGGAGTTTTTAAGATAGTGAAGTTCTTGGTAATTTGCCTGTGCTTACTTTGCCTCCCGGGACTGTGCTCTGGGGAAGATATTCTTGCTTAAGGCCCACTGTACCCTTAGATTTTGCCTTGTTTCAGTTTTATCACATTTCTGTCAACAATGTTTCTAATATATATGCTACTTGGTTTTTAGTGTTGCATAATGTGTTAACATTTCTGTACTATTTCTCTTCTTTTTATGCCTTCTTTTTATGCATTCAAACTTCGATTTGTTTCAACACATTGAGCTATGTACTTTGCACATTGTGTATACTTTTAGTTTATGTCTGTTTGCTGTTTTTACTGGCATGCGATATTTACGATGCCATGTATGGTTTTCTATTACATTTTATGATAGATAAAGCTGGCCATGAACTATAAGTTGTTTCGATCTAGTTTTATACATGCATATAATATTCGAGGGGATCTATAAAAAATACGTCATATTTGTTACTCTCTGCGTTTTGGAATTACGCACGTACTGGCTTTTGTACACTTCGAACCGAATTTTCTGGAGCTTCAAACAATTTTGTGTTTTGAAAATATTTATGCTGGCTCATTTTCAGCCATGTTTTTTCTTGTACAATTCACTTATGTGTTTTATCGTAACAATGAGTAAAAGGAATGTTTATTACGATTTTTCTCGTCTTTGACTTTTAGCTAAATTCGCAATATGCACGGGTCACAGCAAATTTATTGGCATTGGTGGAGATGATGAGTCGTACCTCTGTGGGCCGCTCACTGATGCTAGTTTTGTTTTCAATAGTAACCACCCAGAAAAGGGATATAGGAAGTTTGAGTTGTACGGATAAGAGTTAAATGATTATACTGCAGTTAATTTCATTTTATCGCAACAAATCTAAGGAAAAAGAGTAATCTGGCCACTGGAAGGAAGTAAATGAAATTTATAAGCCAAGTCGACTTACTAAGTTTAAATGAAGTACATATTCCCAGAGGCGTAATTATTTCCGAGACGTTTCCAAGGTCTTCAACGAATCTCTGAAAGGAATCAAAATTGTTACATTCACAAAAACCTTGATAATGGTAACGATTTCTAATGCATAATCAACACTTTAAGATAATATATTATGACGTGTTATGAAAGTATTATTAAATAGTTACACCTTGTTTAATAGGTGTTTAATGGACGTGTTTTAATGTGATACTGTCAATCAGGGATTATTAAAAACTGCACTTGTTATAACACAAAATTCAATACTCTCAAAAAGAAAAGACAATTGCACAAACATGGCCTCGACCCAAGGAACAGCCATTTATTATTCGTGTTTACTACTCATCGCATTACCAGGATGAGCTCTTGTCACCGGGCGAATAGAGTGTTTAAAGGCACGTTTTAATACTGACTGTTTCGGTAAACAGTTACTTTGCGCATTTTTGGTTTATTATTTAAGTCTGGGAATGTACATTGTGCTATGGTACCTTCTAATTATCACAACATACATTACAGTTCTTACATGAAGACTGGACGAAATGAACTATTGTATGCCTAGCTGGAACAATTACAAGCTACACGGAGAAGATTTGAATGTTACATTGTAGCACTTGGGACAGTAAAATGCATGCTAATATTGACACCGTTCTTAGTAGGATATCGACACTGATTTTTAAAAACGCATAACGTATTTGTATCATGCTAGTTACTTCGGTCAACTCCCAGAACAATTTCTAGCATGCCTGCAGCCCCTGCACGTGATGAGCGCAATGCACAATGGAGCCTTTATAGTGGGACTTCAATTTTTATTTTTGTTTACTAATATGAGCTTAATTCAAGAAAACTAACTAACGTACAAAGTGGTTAAAGTTTTTAATGAGAACCAATGCTTTCCATTTCCCATAAAAAAAATCTTAAAATTCCAAGAAAAGAAAAAACGTAAAGCTCAGAACGATGATGGTTAATGTGGTTAAAAAAATTAAAGCTTACACCTTTGGAAGCCTACAATTATTTTGAATGCGTACATAATTTTGTTTCCTACTGACAACAAAATTTCTAGCCTGAAACGATAAACTGACTAATTTATTTCGAAAATGCCCATGTAAAGTAACACCCGTCGAAAATGTTTGCTTTAGGAGCCAAGTTAAATTGTTGACCTACAGTACGTAGTTAGCAAGCAACAAAATAGACCGTGTTGGCTGTTAATAAAAGAAAGGAGTGTCTATTGTGTCTTACTTGTCTATCATTTTCTTTTTAAGCCCAGTAATCTGCACAATAGCTACTCGAGGACGTCGACCATTCGAGAAAATAAACTGTTGTAAAAAAAAAATTCTGATAGATGTAATAATAAACAAATAATAAAAAAGTTACGTAAAAAACACGCGATACTTTTCTTAACGATAATAAAATTCAATTTAAATTGCCACGAAGTACCATCCTGTCCCACACACTTGAGAAGCACAGAAACCAAACCAATTCCCAAGTCAGTTATGGCTGAGTTAGACCCGACTGGGGAAAAAAATGTTTTAAAAAACTGTGGTCAACCAAGAAAATAAAATTAAGTTCAACTGTTAATCGCTTTAATATTGTTTTTGGTTTTATTTACTACATTGCACTTGTTTTTAACTGTATTTTGTTCTGTAAAAGAGGGTGTTTTTAAATGTGGTGCATGTGACTTTTTCTTTTGGGGTAGACGGCCGCTCATTAATTTTAGTACAGCGGTATAGAAAAATTCCTGGCTACAGTCCTGTTTACTTCTCTATTTTTAATAATAATCATACATCACGTTCGTAGAACGTTGACATTTTTACTTTGAATCCGTGGAATATCCGTGGCAAACTCTAGATGTTGGCTGGAAAAACTAAAACATGCAAATCGATATTTTAGAAAATTGTTGGATGCTTGTACATGTGCTAAAATATTAATAATAATAAAAAATAACTAAATATGTATAAATAATAAGGCTACACTGAGCAGCTGTTCCCTTCCGAACCGATCCCGAGAAGAGTGCTCAACAAATGTGTGGTACCGTACACCTAGAAGAACCGAGCATCTTTATTAAACATCGACTGATAAATACCTAGCTTGCTTGAAGAATCATCAAATCATTTTTTTACTAAAATAGCTTGGTGTTGACAAAACAATGCTGCTGTTACCAAGTGTAATATAAAATCAAAAGAGAAAAAGAATAAAAAAGGAGTTGATCTGCACGATTTACTTGCAAGTTTAGCTCCTATATTGAATTCTCTGGTAGCCGTTCAACCTTCTTGCAGCAGGAACCATGCATCGACAGTAATCATTGATTGGAATTGAGTAACCATCAGAATGAAGCTCGTTCTCAATGTCTGTCGGACCCAGGATCATGTGTCAGTACGAGATGGAAACCGTGCTGTGCGCCTCAGTTAAATGGACGTGATTGCTTGGTATACCGAGCATTGGCAATCATGCTCTGCTCGGCAAGAATCAGATCGGTAGCTCTGCAGCGGTACAGCCTTACTAAATCATAAAGTTTGGACGTGAACCCCCAAATGATAATAGAAACGATAATGTTACAGGATTTCTAATAGAATGTATCACTGCTAATCGCCAAACGCCGAAATTTGAAATTAGTTTCAGCTAAAACAAGAAAAGAAAAGAAAACTGCTTGCTCAATACCTTCCTTTTTAAAGAGTACAAGAACCAATTTCTTTTGACAGTAACCTGCATTATAGAAAAGGTGTAGCGAATGAACCAAGAAATTAATTTATGGCGCAGTGAGCATTGATAAAAGAAGACCTCTTTTATCAATGCTCACTGGGCCATAAATTAATTTCTTGGTTCATGAAATAGCCACAAGTACGTGGAATGCACAATACTAAAATTGTCGGCAAAATTTATTGTTGTCTTGTTCACCTAGACAAACAAACCAACCTAAAATCATGAGTACAGACAAGTAAAGTTAACCTAAGCAACCTTAAAACAGCATATACTTATTATTTAAATTCTAATACCCTATAAAAACCGTCCAACATTTGGGCACTTCACAATCAACAAAGTTTGCCGAAATTTTTTGTATTATGCATTGCATGTACTTGTGGCTATTTCATTTGCTGGTCAGGAGGTTTCTTTTATCAATGTCTAACGCTTGATTTATCATGTTTCACGCTATCAACCTTATCTGAGAAACCTTTGCAAGAAAAATTTGTATTCTTCCAAGTAAACATAATAAACTTACACTGCCTTCCCAAAAGCTGTTATTAAAAATCTCAAGTCTTGACATGTCCCAAATGGTTACAATATTGATTTCGTTGTTTTCCAATTTGCTTAAAAATACAGGGATAGACTCGTAATGCTGCAGTATGGTAACTTTTTTAAGAAATAAAAAGTAAATAAAAATGTCTACAACAGGACATAGAACTAAGGATGGAAAGAGGATTGATTCGTTGTAGACGTGATAAACGTTGGTCCCAGATGGCTCAGAAGAAAAATATGTAATTCTTTCCACACATTGGTACAACGTTACTATCAGCGCTAGTGCAGAAATAATGCACCAAGCAGATCTCCCCCAACAGGTTTTCTTCTTCAAAATTTGATTAAATCCAGGCATGTCAATAAAGTTGGTATTATTACTTCTTTCTGATGACCTAACAGCTTCTGGAGTAGAAATACCCGAATTATGTTCCCGTCGATGTTGTAAGTACACCTTGATAGGTTGCGACACTCCATACATCAAGAGTTCAATAATTTGAAGCCCAGACAATCCCAAAATAAGTGACATACAGCCACCAATATCAGTAAACAAAGAAACAGCTGAGTAGGCAGGCCCCTCTTTTGTTACAGAGATATGATTGTCTGCGACTCTTAGAATAAAAGTTGCCCGATGGTTGCGTTTGTTACGATGTTCTATCTGTGTTGATGATTCCGCTACATAAATAATTTCGTTACATTTTATTGGGCAGTTACAGTTTTCATGCTCAAACTGCTGAGCAACGTGAACAGTGACTTTAACAGTTGCTTCAATTTCTTCAAACGTGACACACATAGGAGTTGATAAAATTGAGTTCATGAATGGTAACCTAAAAGTAGAGATTCAAAAAGTTACAAGATGACACAATAGAGAGACCCCTCATAGACATCACATTAGAGTACCAGGATAGGCATACCTGCAAGGTGTAGGCAATTTTGACATGATAGCTTCTTGAATACATGCAGATAAGCAACGAGATACAATTTCAGTGCCAGCACATGGATTTCTTGGCGTGTTTCGTTTATTCACCTGAATTGAAAAAAAATGCATTTTTTAATGAATACGGATTGAAAGCTATTTACGTTGCCTTTTGGACTTATATGTCAGGGGAATCAAACCCACGACCTTTGAAATCAAAGCCCGATATCCTACTACAAATCCATACTGACACGGTCTTTTTTTTAAAGGGAACGTCCATAGGCAGCATTTAACGCTCTCACATATACATGTGAACATACACTTTTCCAATTGCCACTGAAGGGATGCTTGACTGCACGCCACACACCACTGAAATCGAAAGGAACACACTAGAAAGCGTGAATTAATGGTTTAAAAGGGACGGAAAGCTAGTGGGCTCCAGATGTATTTTTTAAAGGAAAGATCCATACACAGCATTTAACACGCACTCATATACTTGCAAACATGCACTTTTCCAATCGCCGTCAGTATGGTTCAATGATAGGGTCTTGGCGTTTGATTTCAGAGGTTGTGGGTTCGAATCGCCGCTTAGACAGTCTGACATATAAGTCCAAAAGGCAACGTAAATAGGTTTGCATCGTTTTATTTATTTTACCCATGTCGAGGCCATTGGGTTTCCGTCCCATTTAACCCTTTGGCAACCAGCTACGTACATCTTGTTCTATTTACTGCTGAAGTTTGCAGCTAAAACCCGACTACATAATATTCAGGGGGTCAAGTGGTTAATCCAATGATTTTATTTTGCCTATGCAAACAACTCCATACAAAAAAATTGGCATGCCAAGGCAATAAACAAAATTTGCGATTCATTACGTTCAACATTAGGGACATTAGTGAGAGTCAACAGGGACGATGGACTGCCCATAATAATATTCCCTCATGTTTCATCTCTACTTCCAAGTTGCAACCCCATGCAGCGAATTGTGAAACGACTGGTGAAATCTTTATTCTGAACTCATTTTACAAAGATTCGCTGTATATGTTATAACATATTATGGAATAGGTGCAAAAGTAATACGATTAGTCTATGCACGCGGATACTTCACTCAAAACAGCATTGAACAAATTAGCAGCTGAGAAAGCGATGGCTTCTTCAAGCAAGGCCGACTAACAAATGAATTGCATGTCTTGCTTTTCTCCTGGTTCACTCGCAGGCAGGAAAGTTGCAACTTGTTACGCTTTCATGCACTGGTAAAATAAGACTGGCGATGTTGAAAAATAAACATAAAAAATAAAATAAAATAAGAAATGTACCTTAAGTAGGCCTGGACAAAGTAGAATAGCAATAGACATGCAGTGAAATGCGATCTCCGGCGAATGCAGAGTTGAAGTGTGGTCGCACTAGACTGGGTCGTTATTGTTAGCCTTTTTTTTCCAGATGCAGCGGCGTAGGACCATTTTGATTGTATTTAATTTTATTTTATTCATAATTTATCTTATTTATATCGTATTTATGATCCTGAGCAGCAAACTTTGGTTTCGTGTACGGTGTTTTTATAAGGAAACTTTCTGTAAATGCCTGCACCTGATTAACGGGCTGAACTTAGCCATGAAATTGTGTGTTGCTCTAATAATTTTATGCACTATTCTGTGTATTTAATCAATAAAAAAAGCTGCTCCCTGACTGGGCAAAAACTGACGATAACTTAAAAGCATGGATTCATTTAAATTTCAGCAGCGATTTTAGCATCTTGTTCCCCTGTAAAACGTATAACACAATGATTCTGAGGTGGAATGTATTTTCACTAAAAGGTAACGTACAACTTACTTACAAATATATTTTAAATGATTTAAAAACACTGAAGGACCAGCCCTTACTACTCTATCTTATGGGGGCCGTATTGGAAAGTTACGTCAAAGACGGGTGACATCATTAATTAATGATATTGATATTCCATGCTCTCAAAGCATGGAATATCAATATCAGATAACCTGAGATTATTATCTCAGGTTAACACAGAGATAATAACTGCATGGTTTATACATATCATCTAACTAAATCAACTGCCACGAATCGTCTTTTTTATTGTAGTTTTAAATTAAAATGACTTAATTTTTGAAACCTTTGCCATCATTCGTTTGCTACGATCAGACAGTAATTGGGATAATCGTCAGCTATAATTTTTCCCTGATTTATCGGCTATCGTGAATAATATGCATAAGATTGTTCGCAAAGAGTTTGGAAGCATACAAAAACTCGTTATACCAAAAATATTGAAATATCGTTCATGAATAATGGCATACTTCGTTTATCCGCAATGTTTCATCTACGTATTGGCCAATTGTTGTGAAAGCATTACGCAGTGCTAAATATTTCAAAATGGGTAGCTCATCGTCATCGAAATAAATCGCCTGTAGTGAATAGAAAGAACACAATACTCGTAAACAGTTTATCCATTACTTACCCATATAAAACATACATTGTTGCCAATAAATTTTTCTCTTCCTAAAATAGTTAAGAAAATGTTGCATATTGAAAGCCACCCAGTTGTCCCCAAAATATCAGACGTGATTTTTTTTAAGAATGGTTAATACATTACTGTTTTAAATAGACAGTGAATGAGTAGCCAAGAAACTGTTCTGTGTCAACAATTATTAAAACTAGTATTTTTACAAGGAGCAGCTCAATAAGAGAAGAATATCTACCAGAGACATAAAAATAAAAATACCCTTCTGGCATGAGGCATTACTATCAACATCCCTCAAATAACCAAACTGTCAGATAATTTTAACAAACTGTCTCTCATAACCATGATCACTTACAAAGTAGGTTGATCACAGATGGAGATCTGTGAGTGACATTCCATCACAAAAGGTGAAAAAAAATACTGGAATTTGTCAAACTGTCAATTTGTCATTTTTACTTTGTCAAACAGACGTCTAGTTTTTATTGACCTTTATAGCCCTGATTCCTTCCTACCAACGTTTTAGAGTTTTGTTTAGCTGGTCTTCTGGTTTAAGGTGGATCCCTGATGCCTTTACCGTTTTTATTTTGGAATCAGAATCGGAAAAGTGTATGCTATGGTAACGACGAAAAGATAATGCGCGAGCCCTTTCCTTTTTCCTTCCCATCCAAAAGTTGACTCCAACCTGGTTAGATTTTTCCGAAATTGGTCAAAACGAAAGCATATCGGAAAGCCAATCACAGTGCACAGTTGCTCCTACGTGACACACTACTGCGGTCGATCACCAGCCCAACAAAGATCAATGCATGTTAAGTGACTGATATTTTACGTAAGGACACAGGCGGTTACTTGCGTAACACCTTAGAAAGACAGATTGTGTGATTAACAGAAAAATAGTTAATGACCTTGATATACCGGCAGATCGTAGTTTGTTAGCAACTGCCAGAAACTCTACCCAGGTCGCCGTTGTATGTGTAGGCACCGGCAAATGTTAGTAGAGGGAAAATACATTTCTGAGCTGGATACAAACCCCAAAAGTAAATACAAAGAAAAGAAAAGAAAAAAACCGTGAAGTCCTGCTCTGAGATGAGAACCTGGCTCGTTCAATAGAGTCGCATCAATTCTAACCAGTATACTGATATTCTCAGTTGAAAGACTGCTCTTAATGATAGGTAGTTATACATAGACTAATTTTTTTTACTGCTAGTACGACCATTTTTTTCCAAAATCGTCCCCTCCCCTCCTCCCCATTTGCTTCTGTCGTTCAGCTTCATCTTTATTTAGTTATACTGATTTATTTTTTGGCGTTAAATTTTCCCTCTCAATAAAACTGCTAGCATGCTCGTAATGGAGATAATTGATTTTCTGATGTCTGGGAACTACATGCGCTGCCTGCCTGCCAACGGAATAATGACGTGTTATATCATTCTAGAATATTCCACCAATTGGTCAGGCACCGGACTAATTAAAAATTGCGTTCTCTCCTGCAGACAGCTGAAGACGTAGGTATGTGGTTTATGCTCGTGATGCGAGTTTTTTGTATAATTTTAAAGTAAAATGGTGAAATTTTTAAATTACCCTGTTGGTGTTAGTGATTTAAAGTGGGCTCCTATAAAACGACATCGGGTGCTTGAATAAAGTAAAATAGAGAAACATCCATGCCTCTACGTTAGCACATTG
This sequence comes from Lithobius niger, assembly GCA_023313725.1. Lineage (NCBI taxonomy): Eukaryota > Metazoa > Arthropoda > Chilopoda > Lithobiomorpha > Lithobiidae > Lithobius > Lithobius niger. Next base: position 58,755 of record JAHWFP010226301.1, read on the forward strand.
ACCCTCTGGCTAGTTGAAATATCGATTCTTTTTCTCCCAATGGTTAGCACCCCACAAATTCAAACATGGTCAGCACACTGCAAACTCAAACCTAGAATTTGAATTATTTATTTATTTAGTTTTATATATAATAAAGTAAAAATCATGTCAGTGGATAAATTTGGTCGAGTTTTGAAGAGTTCCAGAATCGAAAAGGGGACGGATGGGAAAAAGGGAGTTGAATTTAATTTGACGTCCGAAGATAATTACAACTAACTAGATAAACGTTTAACTAAAGTAGGCCTAGCTATTGAGCCTTCAGATGTGGTCAATCTTTTTCAAACTGGCGCGCTGGAAACAGAGGTTCGCAAACTTAAGGCCGAAGTACCCTCTGTTATTAATCGACTCAGTAATGACTGGGTTAATGCAGTTTCCAATATAGAATAAAATACTTTGTACCTGAACCAGACAGATGGAAGTTTCTACGGGATCAAGCTTCAGATTAAAGATATCGGTTTTCCGAGACACGTCTCGGATGCAGCCACGAAGGTGTATGTAGACAGAAATTGGCTCTTACAAGACGAACAAAAAATGTACTTCAATGCTTTAAACAAGCTCATTAGAAATTTGGGCCCGCCCACTTCACCCACTGACGCAGCAATACAAAATACGTGCACGAAATTATTTTATTGACCACTTCGAATAAATTAGTACATCCTTTATTAAATATAATACAGTACAGCTAAGCAATATTGCCCGCATAATATCTCACACTATCACTTCGGCCTTACTTGAGACAAAAGCCAGAGTGGCTCGTTTTATCCCAAAATCGAGAGTAACAACGAGACAAAGCCCTGACGTTGTACAGGTTTTGTAGCATATCCTCTTTTTCATTTTCGGTTACGAATTTGATATAGCCTCCAGCTCGGCGAGAATTTCGATAATTTCCTCTTCTTGTTCTGCTTCCTCCACAACGCTAAACCGATGAAGATTCTGAGCCTATCTCCCAACTCGTTCGCGATGCTATAATCTACTTTGGCGGCCTCCGCTTCGTCCGACCCATTCGATTCTTTGTCCAAACCCGAATCGTCAGAATCTTTTTCTTCTTTGTCTTCAGACTCGACATCATCTTCATCCTCGGGTTCTTCTTCCTCGGGAAGATCCCAACCCCTTTTTTGTTCCTTCAAGTCCTCCCAGATTGGTTTAATAATGCAAGCGTACTTGCAGCCGCAATTCAATTTAGGCTTGCCGGAGTATGGGTCGTTTTTGCGGTATATGATGTGACCGTCTTTCAGGATAGATTCGTACGAAGGCAAGACCTTGGGGGTGGTACGTTTCGAACTCAAGTATTTTCGTGTCAGTAAACTCCACAGCCGATTTCTTCCTCGGTAAGGCTTTCCTTCCAACACCAAGTCGTTCTGGAATATCTCGAAGGGTTTATCCCCTATCATTAGGCATCCTCCCCGTCATGCCGTAACCCGAAAACGGAATCGTTTTCTCTCGGCATTGCGAAAAATCTACGCAAATAATACCTCGCAGTCGCACTCAACTCTCGGTCCTTCAGAAGTGACTCCTTCGACGTGTTTGGGGAGGTTTCGCAGGCGCAGTTTCTGAGTCCACTTCTTTTGACGCGTCACTTGGCTCGTCGTCATCATCATATTTACGTTTTTTATCCTCGGGTTCCTCATTGTCATCTTTCACGAGGGGTTTAAACGAATCGTGAAGGCCTTCGGATCGCCTATCTTTTTTTCGTCGCACCAAACTTTTTTTTATCAAGTTCTGTACTAGATATCCTCGTTTATCTCCCATTATTATCCCGTCTGACCTCTGTAGTAATGTATAAATATTTTATCTCTTTACTAATCTAATTCTTCTTTTTATAACTGAGAATGGGGAAAACTAAAACCTAGACCTATCTAATGGAAAACGTCGAAAATTCGAAAACAAAATCTAAAACGTACCGGCAACGTCCACAATACGTAAGCTAAATATATATGTACGTTTTATTCACGTATCGTGGTTTTCATCTCGTTCTACATGCGTTAATTGTGCGTTAATTGTTCGTTTCACATTGCTTTAAAAGAACCTCGAGAACGTTATACAAACATCGAAAATACGTACGCTAAACATATAACGTACCTTTTATTCATGTTTGATGTTTCCATTGCGTTTTGCACAACTTTGAATGAACGTGCTGCAAACCTATTTACTCTCACTGTTTTATATTTCCAATTTTCCTTAGTTATAATGTGTAGACACGAAGCTTCGGCTGCTATACTTCCCAGTATGCAGTGCTATTTACCCCTTTTTTTGCATTTAAAAGAATCTCTAGAAACGAGGCATTTTCTGGACTGAGGAGTTTAAGTCCTTTAACGCGTTACTCAATGTTAGGAGATAGTGATGAGGAGGGGTCGGATTACTCCTAAAATCCAACATGATTTTGTATATTTATTATAGAAAAAAAGCAAGAAATAAAGAAAATGGTAGACATTCTGATCGGGTGTATAGCCCATCCAACAGCATACGAAGAGCGCAATGCGTCAGTCCCCTGTTCGATTCTGGACCTCTTCAAAACTCGACCAAATTTGTCAACAGACATGATTTTTACTTTATTATATAAATAAATAAATAATTCAAATTATAGGTTTGAGTTTGCAGTGTGTTAACCATGTTTGAGTTTGTGGGGTGCTAACCATTGGGAGAAAAAGATCGATATTTCAACTAGCCAGCGGATCAATGTGCTAACGTACAGGCATGGAATGTTTCTCTATTTTACTTTTGCGGTCCACTTTAAATCACTAAGACCAACAGAGTAATTTAAAATTTACACCATTTTACTTTTAAATTGTACAAATAATTCTCATTTTTAGCATAAACCACGTACCTCCGTCTTTAGCTGTCTGTGCAGGAAATAACGCAATTTTTAATTTGACTGACCAATTGGTGGAATATTCTAGAATGATATAACACGTCATTAATCCGTTGGCAGGCAGCCAGCGCATGTAGAACCCAGACATCAGAAAATCAATTATCTCCGTTGAGCATGCTATCAGTTTTATTAAGAGGGAAAATTTAACGTCAAAAAATAAATCAATATAAATAAATAAAGATGAAGATGAACGAAAGAATCAAATGGGTGGAGGGGGGGACGATTTTGGAAAAAAAACGGTGGTACTAGCACCTAAAAAATTACATACGGGCGTTTGCATTCGTATAAACAGTGAAGTAGTTAACTGAGAAGTACTTCCGCGACTCTGCCTTGTTTATTTTCGCGTACTTAACGCATATTGCTAAGCCCCATTGTGACTGGCTCCTCTCATGACAGCCTTGGGTTTTTAATTGTGGTATATGATTGGATGGCAGCTAACGCTTGATTTCCGCAGTGGGAGCCGTTTTGTTGGTTTTGGTAGAAGTAACATTTCTCTTTTCTGATTCTGATTCTGAAACCAAAACGGAAAAGACGGTAGGATCCGCCTTTATTTTTAGTAATTATACTACGTATCTAATTTAAAAATCATACTCACAAAAAACCGCTACTCACAAAGCACACGTCATTTTGAAGGAGAAAAGAATACTAACATACGCAGCATCACATGTAGCACATCTTTTGAACAATATTCGTAGGTCGTACAATTCATAAAGTGATAAAGTTTCAAATAGTTTGCATGTGTCTCAAGCTGCCACTCTCGCTGTGGCTGAACATGTAACTTCCGGAACTGCAACTAGTCACAAACCCCTTCAATTAGAAATTCATCTTTAACTTTTCCAATGCTAAAATTTTAACCAATATTTTGATTGGACACAACGGGATTCTACAAAACGGGAATTCCAGTTTTACAGAACAATCTTAATCCGTCTCATTTTTTTGTGAAATGGGATTCTGCGAAACGGAAACTCACCAAATTTACGATAGAAACTACATGGAATGAAGAATTATTAAGGACCTAACAGCAATTACATCACCGAATCCCGTTTCGCCAACCCCTTTATGCCTAATTTTAAAACTTATTATAATTATAATAATTTTCTTCAAATTACGTGCCTAGTGCAAATTACGCAAATTACGTGTTGCTGTGCTCGCTGCGGATAAACACATTACATCAGAATTCGCAACTAATCACAAATACCTTCCAATTAGGAAATTTTTAAAAATTTTTCATTGTTTAATTTGTTTAGGATATTTTGATTGGCCAAAACGCGAATAGGGAAAAAAGGAATCGTTGAATGTTAATTAGAGCTTAATTTTCGGTAAAATGGGAAAGATTTTTGGCGAAACGGGATTTGCCAAAACGAGTATACTCCGCTTAGAGTGTTCGTTCCACAGTTACCTGTAAACTACTATCCCCAATTGCATGTAGTTTCTTCTATGTTAAGTGTTACACTTTTTAGTTTAGATTAATTTCTAGCATTCTTTCTATGTTTACTTTCATATTTATTGTCAGTGTTTCTATCTCAGTTACTGCAGGAATTCCATTTGTACTTACATTCATCATTCCTTCCACAGTTATTTCCAGTATTCTTTCCACATTTACTTCCAGTACTCCTTTCATATTTAATTACAGCGTTGCTTTAACATTTACTTCAAGCAATTAATCCAAATTGACTTTCGGCATTCCTTCCGCATTTATTTCCAGCATTCCTTATGCGTTTATTTTTAGCATTCCTTTTACATTCACTTCAATATTGTTCCTTCCACATTTACTTCCCGCATCCCTTCCTCGTTTACTTGTAATGTTACTTCCACACTTCAAATCTTTTTTACACATTTACTTCCAGGATACCTTTCAGTATATCTTCCAAGATACCTTTTAAATTTTCTTCTGGCATTCGTTATGCAATTATCTCTAGTATACTATTGCTGGACAATGACCTACTCCAAAGTTACCAAAGTTGATTACACTTCCCCTTTCACATACTAAATTTCACTAGCGTGCTGCGTTTTTCGCCAATCACGCTATTTAATGATTCCAATAATTGTTCTTTCGCTTCCAGTATGTTGATGTTTTGAATGATTGGCATATACAATTTCATGTGGTATTCATTTCATCACATAATTTGTGGTTTCTTTTCCCTCAAACAACATATAGCCAACCTCGATGTTTGGCATGAAAAAAAAAAAAAAAAATGGGTCTTCCCCATTCTTTCAGATTGGATAGGGTCACAAAGTCGACTGCAAGTTATGATTAAACACTTTGTCTCGGGATCGCTAAACTTCAGACTACTTTTTTCAATAGTGGCAACTGTTCCAGATTGAAAATTTCCGGCAGGCTGATTATTAATCACACAATAATCCGCTGAAGTGCTTACAACTAGCTGAATTTGTTAACTAATGTGAACTTAGCTCACAATGTGTTTAATAATGACAACTCCTAAATGTAAAGTCGTCACTTTCGTACGAGCTATTTTGGCATCCCTCTATTAGTGCTCAAACTCCTCCACGTCTCGAAAAAGTTCCTGCACATTTTTGAAACAGTGTTCAACTATGTACACCAAGCCGTTACTGTGTTTAATCTCAAGTAAGACCATCTTTTTTAGGCCTATTCACAGGTTCTTATACAATACAAAACAATCTATAACCAAATGTATCTCTATGTCGAGAGAGGAAGCATGACTCACGAATGATAATGCCAAATTTGCAGGAAAAAAACTAAAAGGGTGTGTAAATTGCGCGTCTCGTCCCGAGATCTCCTCCGATTGTTCGGAAAATGTAGTTGCTGAACCACGTCGATATCCGCCAGTGTTACCATTGCGAGAAACAAATAAGGTAAAATCATTTTGGAGTACTACACAATTAAAATTTTGAATGAAATACCTAAATAACTTAAGAAAATAAACACTTACAATGAACTAAAAAACGAACTAATGGGTCTATGACCTTAAAAACATTAAACTATTAATATTAAAAATAATTACTATTTGTCATGAAATTATGGCTGAATCCGTTAAGAATTTGTCAGAACGATACGTATTTACTACTACACATTGTTAACTCTTCATCCTTTTGTTTTAGTTTAGTTTGTGTAAGAAATTTTTTAATTATTAGTAAATTATTGTTGACACAAATAAGCCTTCATTGACTTTGTGTTGTCTTCATTATCTCAATAAAAAAATTCTTGCTTGGTTTGTTGCTTAAGTTCTGGTTGGTTTTTATCCTGTTAGTGTTCCTATAGATTATTCGTAAATGTTTTTCGTGCTATTATGTCAAATAATGTATTTTTGTGGGGGAGGGGAAAGAAGGGAAGTTTATTTACACTAAAAGATTTATATTGTTCCCGAAATATCACTGGGATCTATGTTTTATGTTAAATAAACAGGTTTACCAGTAAAAAGGTTGTAAAAAGGTATGTACATTTTAGCCATATAATTGTTACCTCTACCTTCACTATATTTAGTAGGGGTGCATGTGGTGTATGTATATTGAATTAGAGTTAAGTTAAGTAACCTAAGCCACTACCCATGTAGTACTACCCTCTAATACCGAGGTGGTGTTTGCCACCCATATTGTGCTTACTAAATGTAGAGGTGCACTATGGGTAATCCAGGTGCATCTTGGTATTATTAAGAATATCTATAAAAGTATGGTCGAGGTCCATTTACCTAGCTTCCTGTTATTCCAGCACCTGTATTGTTAGTTTTCTTCTTGGCTCACTCCGGAGGTGTAGTCATTTGAATCCAGGACTGGCTTTCACCACGGTTATGGCATCTAATATAATAATTCCTTAACCCTTTTTGAATTTAGTATACCTTTACTTTAATCTGCCATATGCGGCAATTGTTTCCATTAAACTGGGGATTATGCCTGGAGAAGTGCTATTATTTAACACTATTCTACATTCAAGATCAACTTTTAACTCTTCTTATGTCAAATGATGACATTTTTCGTGAACCTTTTGAATTGGTTTTGCAGTGAGCATTTATTAAATACATAAACTGCCACATACAGTTGGTATATGGGAAGGAAGTGAAGAAGCATTCTGTGCTGAATTCATCCATCTCTAATCTGTATTATACTCAACTGAGTTTCTGACCTCTTTATGATGAGGCAATTCTTCCTTTTTTACTAGTGTAGATCCCAGCATGGTTCAACCTTTCTGCATTCCTGTTTCATCTGCTTTTCGTTTGTTCGCATCCTAGATGGATAGGCATGAGATTTGAAGATTCGATCTTCTGCTCCCGTCTGCCATTATCTGTCAGCAAGATGACATCATTGCTAGGAATGAACGTGTTCCACAGGCTTGGGATCGTGACGGAGATTGAAAGTAAGCAGGCAGATACAGTTTTAAGTTAAATGATGTGTAGTGAAATGCAACACATAATATTCACTGTTGATTCAAGACTATCTGGAAATAGCTGATCACCCATTCAAAGTCAATGGAAGACGGAAGAACAGCTTTCGTTTGCAAACGGCACTACCACATAATAAACAATACAGCAACGAATACGGTACAAACCATTCGTATAACAATCTACAATACACACAATCCGACAAGTCTTTGTGCTGATAAACGATGACTTCTGGTCAATAATTTGTTTGCCTACAACACCTGATGAAATAACTTGGCAGCCCTACAGATGATTTTCAGGAATGTGGTTCACGTAATTCCTTGCTTTTAATGCAACCATACATACATCAGAACCAACAAAAAACGTGAAACAAAGCTACTCCTCGACTCATTCTGACCTCAGGCTCAAAAAATCTCCTAGTTCAATGACACAACTGAGTTGCTAATGCCAACATAATTTGATCGTCTTCATTTTGGCTTACAACTTCACTAGAGCCAAATACAACAAAGAAGTTTTTGAAATCCACAGCATTAAAGATTACTTCTGCATCCACATCATGCCAATTTCCCAGGTGATGGTTTCATGGTTCAAGTACATCTAGCAGCTGACCAGCTGACCAACTATTCAATTGACCGTAACATAAGCCTACATTCATACAGTCTGTGACCTACCTGATGGCTAGGCATGTATCCGTCGTTTGACATGACACCAGAGTGCCTTAAACACGAGACCCTAATAGGAAAGCCTTTGACCTACTCATGACATGATGACCTTGCACATTCTTACCACCTTACTACTACTCATTCAGAATATAACAATGTCTCCAGGTAGTTAGAATATTTCTCTACCTCCGTTTTCCCTGTGTTATTCACAACTGTTAAGCAGAATGCAGCACGTCGAAGTGTTAGTCAAACTGTAAACCAGAGAACCCTTAAGGACAAACTCAATTTTCCCTCTGGACACTCAATTCCCCCTCTGGACACTATATAAGGATATGTAAAGTACTTGCCAAACATCCACTCATGTATCAAATACTCCAGGCACTCCTTCTACAATACAACTGATTTCATTACTCACTTTCCTTAACGCAACTGATATTTCAGTTATGACCGAAACAGTTAGTACATGGTACACAGACAAAACAATACAAAAACTGCATACTTGGTAAAATTCCCTCATGATATAGCACATACAGCGCAAGTACATTAACGTCGATCATTGCTTTCACCATCTAACTGAATTACTCCATTCACCATTAATGCTTACTACAGGCCCTGGAAGTGATAAGTAATTTATTTTTGTTTGCATTGACATATGTCCAAGGAATATATTGCTAAAAAAACAGCAAAATATTACAGCGTTATAATATTTGTCATCTGTGTAATCGCTCTTTATTGATGGTTTTTAATAATAATAATAATAATGTAGGTTCGTTGCAAAGGCAACCGGAATGGCAAGGACCTGGTGGTCACTAACTGCCATCCGATAATAAAAACTAAAAAAAAAATTATAATGTTAAAGTTTAAGAGTTTAAAAGTTTAAAACGATGATGATGGCTCGACAGCATAGGATGGGTAGATGGTATTAGGTTGGGGTCACGAATGCCTTACCACCAAGGTTAGACCTACCAGGGACACAATGGTCCCCGATGGCATCGCCAAACGTGAGGGACAAGTGAGGGGAAAAGCCGGGTATCGTTGTCAATGTTTCTTAAAATAATAAAAATAATAAAATAAAATAAATGTTAATCGTAGTATAAAGCTTGGCCAAAACCAATTGTCAATATTAGTAAAGATAATAAAAATTAAAATAATAATAATAATACAAAAAGCATCCAAGAAAAAGTTAAAATACTGTAATGGTCGCTTAAGAAACACATTTAGAGGCTCCTTAAGCAGCAATCTGCAAAAACCCGATAAGGTGTTTGCACATAGTTTCTGAGCTCAGGGCATTCCAAATTTTGGCGACGCGTAGTGAAAAAAAAATTCTTTCTACAGTCTGTAATGGAACCCTGAATAACGAGTTTCCATTTTTGCCCCCTAGTGAAATGGGTCCTTGGTGCGACGTCAAAGAATGGAAGAACAACAGGATTAATACCATGCAATATCTTATAAGTTAAAATCAAATCGGACCTGATCCTACGTAGTTCCAGTAAGTCTAAGCCGCACTTGGAAAGTCTATCCTGATAGTGTAAATCACGTAGCCCAGGAAGTTTTTTGGTGAATTTACGTTGTACAGATTCAATCAAGTCAATATCCTTTGCCAGATAAGGTGACCACACAGGTGATGCATACTCCAGGATAGGGCGCACAAATACCTTAAATGCCCAAATTTTGTTTGATAAACTCCCCGAGATAAAGCATTTATTAATAATGGCCAAGCGCTTGAATGTCATTGCACAGATCTTCTGGCAATGTAGAGACGATTTCAAATCATTAGTAAACCAAACGCCCAAATCCCTGACTTCTTTAACAGATGGGAGATTATTATTATTAATGGAGTAGTTATAACAACCGTTTAAATTTCCAATGTGGAACGAGAGACATTTATTTACCGAAAGTAGTAATTGCCAGGTATCAGACCATGTTTTAACGTACAAAATTTCATTTGCCAATGCTACAGACGGGCCGAGGAACAGGTTTTCTGCACCAATCTTAATATCGTCTGCGAAATTGTAGCCGAAAGTACTTCCATTTGTAAGATTTAGATCATTAATGTAAAGAACAAATAAGAGTGGACCAAGCACTGATCCCTGTGGGACGCCACATATGGTCTTAACCACCGATGAGCGAACATTTTCAACTACCACCTGTTGAGTGCGATTTTGGAGAAAAGCATTGAGCCAAGACCAAAGTTTGCCGCTGATACCATAGCTATTTATTTTGAACAGAAGTTTGCGATGGATGACCACTTCAAACTCTTTCTTAAAGTCAAAATATATCATATCGCAGGGTGCTCCTACGTCGGAAGCGGATGTCCAGCGGTCACGTCGGAAGCGGATGTCCAGCGGTCAAGTACCAATAATAATTGGTGGGATGCAGACCTGCCAGGGAGGAAACCAAACTGGTCTCCACCAATAATTGAGGTTTGCTCAAAAAAATTTATAATTGTATCTTTTAAAATTGACTCCATCACTCTACAAATCACAACAGTAAGGGAAATAGGTCGGTAGTTTAAAGGGTCAGAGGTGGAACCCTTCTTAAAAACTGGAACCACCAATGCAGTGCTCCAGATTGAAGGAAGTATCCCTTGTTCGAAAGAGCAAGTATAAAGTTTAGAAAGTGGGTAACTAATTTCACAACAAATCTGTTTCAATAAAAAGGCCGAAAGTCCGTCTGGACCACATGAGAAACTTGTTTTCAAAGCATTAATAGCACGAGAAACAATTCTTGCTGAGAAGAGAACCTCGCAGCATTCCTCGCAATGGGTATCATATGGATGAAAGAAGGTGCATTGTTTTCCATCATCTGTGACAGAATTTGATGCAAAGATTTCAGTAAGTGTGTTGGCTTTATCTTGATTATCAGTTTGATATGTGTCATCAAGTTTGAAGGGTGGGATTGACCTTGAAGTTATGAGACCTATAATGATATTGCACAGTGGTTTATAATTTATACAAATTTTATCTAGGGTCATCAAAATCTAGACTAAAGCATTTTAAATACGGAACAATGAGATTTAAAATCGTAGATTTAAAATCAATGTGACTTTGAATGGGACCAGAGCCGTGCCATTGTGTGTGCTGGGGATGGGCGGGGGAGAGCAGCTGCTCTCCCAGAAACGACGAAAAGGAGTTCCAAAATCCATAAATATGTTTTTGGTAGAATTTGCTTAAAAACCTTTAGACTGTTCGATGACTGCCTCGTAACTTACATGGTGAATAAAATGAAAAGATTAAGGGTCTAATTTTAAAATTTGAACCCTACATGTGCTATTTTTTCAACGTCGTCTGCTATTCTGCGTATTTATTTTGTTACGATAATGTCTGCGATTTTGGCCTCTCAACAATACTCGTATGGGAAAGATAAATGCTGTTATAAAATACGCTGTTGCAAACTTTAAAGAAAGTGCGACACATCAACAGGCTAAATAACAAATGTAAAAGGATTTTCTGGTTACCTCGTCATTGTTGTAGCTTGCAAATAAGTTGATCATTTAGTATTTTAGCGATGGCCGGCACTGAATGTACTTTTACTTCCACGTAGGATAGTTGTAAGAGAGGAGGGCGAGTGCTTGCCCACCAATGCATGCCCGCCTGCCGCTTGGCCACCTCTATTTTGTATAGCCCTCCTACTATACAGTCTAAAATTGCAGCCCTTTATTACAATGCACTTTTGTTACTTAACCTCAGCCAATCCAACAATGGTTCTCTGATACAGCTGTTACCACTTAATCCTTTTTTTCTTTTGAATCGTCAGCTCATAAGTAATAATTCACATCTCTTGGGCACGATTCTCTTAGTATCAGTTAGACGATGACGTTCGTTTACCCGAATGGCGAAGCCACGATTGGCGAAGCAAACATTGATAGTAGTGGTAGACTAGATTTACTTACGTTAGTAAGAACCAAAGACCTTCGTTTTCCTACTTACGTAAGTAAGAACCCTACGCCTTCGTTTTCTATGCATAGAATCCTTTTTTTCTTATTATAAAAATTAATAGATGTTAATTTAGAGTGTGAAATAGTTTAATAATACTTTATAAATGATTTGGGATACGTACATGTGGACAGTGGTGGTATTTTTACTTAAGTAAGACCCAAAGACCATCGTTTTCTAACTCACGTAAGTAAGAAACCCACGTGGTTCTTACTAGTGGTAAGACAATTGTTTCTTTGTTGCAGCTGTGCGTCTTCATGATATAAATCCACTGCTGCAACAATGGTCCAACAATGAAAGTGTTGTCCAAGACGATAATGAGTACAACGGGCGGCCTTATTGAATGGCTCGCAAATTGCTGGCCTTTGAGAATGAGTACGGCGGGAAAAATTTAATAATGATTGGTTCGTCTGCTTGATGTTACCTATTACCTAATGATGATTTGTTGCGCGATAGTTCATAGGTCAAAGCCTTTGTTTATTTCACATTATGAAGCACTACTTCCGAATCACGAACTGCCTTGTTTAGACATCACCAGCAGCTCGATATTGGGCTCAACGCGTGTTCAGCAATAACACACGTGAATGCTGCACGCCCGAATTCCGGTGCAAAGCTTTGAGGGTTACCTAAAAAAGGGCGTCAAACTCTTTTCTATATTGAAGGGGTGCCAACATTACTCCTTACCCTCTCACTCTCAAAAGAATGACCTTGGCTTGGTGCTAAATGGGGGACAGAAAATTGTTATTAACCGTTTATCGCCTGTGATAAACTGGATGCAATTTTTTTTAAATAAATGTCAGTCATCACTGGATTCCAACCGTCGTTCACATGGTTCCTAGTTGGGATCTTAACACGGGGTTATGCTTGCCCACTTATTGGGAATCCCAAGATATCTATCAGAAAGCTTGTATTGCTCGTTGGAACTAATGTATTTTTTTATTCAGTAACCGTCTACATACGTAGACACTGGCGCTAAAGTGGCGCAGAATAGAGAAGAGAGAAGTAGTATTAAGATACTACATCAGCTCTTAATCGTAAACAAATAAAGAAAAAAAACTTTTGGAAGTGGGGAAACACGTGCACAAGCACGTGACTGTATTTTAGGCAACTCAAGAAAAAAAAATTCTAAAATTACTTTTTATTCTCTCTGTTGAGGCTAAGGTTGCCTAATAGTTTGCACGACTGTCATGTGTGCTAGATGTTCTAAGGTCACGTCTCGACTCAGCCTATCCTTGTGTATTGAGAAGAAAAACGCGATCGTGCTCATGTCTACTGTAGCATGTGAGAAATTAGGTACTTCGTCACAAAATTGTCCTTCTCCATCTTTAAGTAACGTAACCTTTGAATAGAACAGTAAATTCGACTATTGAATTAATATAAAAGTTGTAAAAACTATGAAAGTTTTTTAAATGTACTGTCAAAAATTTTTGGGTATAAGTAGGGTAAAACTGCCGAAAAAGATATTAAATTCCTATAGTTACTATACTTTATTTCATACAGAGTAAACAAACACAACCACACGTCGACAATAAATAGAAAACTTGCTGATGGTAACCTGAAACATTACAGATGCATGCAGTAAAGTACCTTATACGTGATAGTCCAATGGATTTTCAGTTGAAGGAAATACTGCGTTGTTCGGCCCAGGTATTTGATTTTGTTGCCCACTCCTTCCCTCTCGTCTAAAAGAGCAATGCATATGAGATTTAAACTGAAAAGTTACAATAGAACTCAATTTTACTTGCTTACCCAATTTTGGTAAATACGTTTTGCAGTTTCCCAGCAATGTAAACACTTCCACCTCCACCGGAAAATGATGCTAAAAAAAGCAAAAGTACCATTTCACCTTTATCATTAAAAAATACCATGAGAACCGTGATTTTAAATTTTATTTGCAAAGCAACCTGGCTGTTGATGCTCTGTTAACTTGTGACAACAATAATTGATAGTTTCTGTTAGTGTTGATGACTGCATTTTTGCTAAATGCCTTCCACAAAATTGAATACTTACCTTCAAGCATATTTCGATTACAGCAATTTATTTTAGTAATAATTGGTATTAAAAAACACTTAACCGTATACAAAAAAGGATGTAAGCCTTAAAAAACTTAAAGATCTAAAGGAACAAATATTATAAAAAGACATGTAAGCCATCAGCGTCGCATTAATACATGTAAAGGAATATCCAGCATCGCAAAAAATAAGATGGAGCCTCTTTTACACATATTAGAGCGAGTCTGATGGCTTAGATGCATTTTTCTAATATCTATTCCTTTAGAGCTTTAGGTTTTTTAAGGCTTACATCCATATTTTATACGCGTAAGTGTTTTTTAATACTAATATCTATTGTTTCTTTTCTTGTTCCAGCAAGAATAACAAAGGACAATATTCCTATCACCTTAAAATTAGTGCTATAAGAGAGCCTTTTTAATACTCAATTTTAAGATACTAAATTGAAAATCGGTTATTTGGTTCAATCTCTAGGTGAGAGCAAAATTTCCCCAACAAGAAGATTTGTACAACAATTGTAGTAACATCAAAATAGCGTACCTACTTCTTAAGGCCTTCTTCATACCTACATTCGAAGCTATACAACTTAATCATCGGTTCATGATCGATCGCCAGATACAGCACAGCTGTTACGGGCCAGAATTTGGGTTAATCATGTACATCGAGCTAAAAGCCATAACATTTGGTACACAAGTCAATTCTTAGCTTATAAATCGAGTTAGCTATGGAAACCCTCTAGATACCCCTTAAGACATATTCCTGTGTCCCCACCACACTTACCTGTACAAGGTTATTGACAACAAATTCTTGCTGATGATGCTAAAACACGATTGGTCCACAAGTCATTCATAGCAAGACAAATCAAACTAGAATTTGTTGGTAATCAGCCTCATGGAGAGAACATTGGGGGGAAATGGAGTTCCCTGGGTGCATCATATGGTGCTCCGTATGCAGTTCAATTTCTGAAGTTTTACATCTGACTTTTGATGCTTTAGATTTTTTGGCTAATATTAATATAATATGAATTATGTTTAAAAACTATGACGACTAATTTAAAATACATGCACTTTTTAACAAATAAATTTAAGTGCTATAAATTCACATACTAAAAGCTTTATATGTTGTGAATTATGAGCATTCACAACACACACAAAATATGCTGTAATGTTACCAAACCGAGTAACAAACTCACTATAACCACACTGATTACCTGAGTAACTTCTAAATCCATTGCAAAGCAGTTACTACAGTCCACACGCTTACTAGATCATCGCCATGGGTCTTTACTTCTTCTCCCACACCGTTTCTAAATATATTTATTAGTATTAAAGAAGACATCTTATCAGTGTACTGATGACATTATTTTGTTACCTAACCAGGACAGTTAATATTAGTCCATTTTCTTTCTGCGTTTAACATATCGACTCTTACTCTAGTGTTTAAGTTTCGGTTTATGTTTATTAATCTGCGTTAAGTTTAGATCTTTTTATCTTTTGCGATAGAGGGCTAAGATCGTTATTTATGCAAAATTATTTTCTGAGTATTTTGGATGTGTTCAGAAAGTTTTATCATCGGGTAAATGGCGTCATCTTATTACTACTTGGATTTGGGGGAATTACATTCCTAAAAGTATCATGTAGAAGTATATGCATTAGCATTTCAACATTCAGGGAGTCGAGACGTGATGAGTGGTTTATGTTAGATCTGATAGCAATGTTATAAACCCATTTCATTGGAGACAAACAAAATTGGATTAGCTCAATGGTCGAGATTTCTAGGTTCTTCTCAATTGCTTTATAGCATAGACGACTTGTCAATCAATGTCGAGCCTGCTCGATAAGTTTCATTCGGTACTGTAAATGGAATTGTTGTTTTAAATGACGAGCCATTCAGGTTAGTAGCAGAAAATCAGTGTCAGTCAAAGCCGCCATTCAGCACCTAACTTGCCAGCCCTCGCCCCCTCTTCACAACATGTCATCAATGACGTGTGAATTAAGTGAGAATTTTGCTATAGTAGCACCAGTTCATGTAAATAATAAATAACAATATAATAAATAAAAACTGATAACTATAGTTATGATTCATTATACAAGATGAAGCATTTGTTTATTGTAGAATCGGGGATGTCTCTATCAGCCAATGACTACCTGGAATCTTGCAAGATTGCAAAATTGCTTGTACTAGAAAACCCAGTGGATGTACTGAATACTTTGTCAAGTTGCTACATTACCCAGAATCAGCAAATTCTTGCGTCAGTGATCTAGTGGGCTTGTAAAAAAATGGCCAGAGAAATTTGGTTAACTATGTCTTACAATAGTAGCATGCAGTTATTAGTGTAATAGCACTATACAAAATTACACCATGTTAGCCGCCCTTCTCGAATTAGACTGTAGTTTCAAAGCTGCGTTAGCACAAATCTCGTTCCCAAACTCCTTCAATCAAAACAGTGGAACTGTGCTGCTCAATGAAGCGGACGAGTCTCTAAAATTGCTTGGAGTTTTAGAGGTCCTGCAATGGAACCACCTCGCAATGATGGTGCAGTGGATGGGGTAAAGGAAGTACCTCGCAAACTAACCCCAATTGATTAAAACTTTATTTTCACTTGTACACGAGGCAAAAATATGATAGTAAACATTATTTAATGAAGACGATCAGTAAGGAAATTACGAAGAATAAAACGATTTTAAAGATATTAATTGTCTCACGAAAAGTGTGACGGGGAATGAGCCACCTGAAATAACCTCTAATGAAAAGAACCATTAGGGTGGAATGTAGAAACTTTTTTGGGGGAATTCCTCATTGAAAGGGTGTGGAATAGTTGCTCTTGGGTATTATTATTACACACAAAAATTTCACCACTCTGGAATCATATATTGAGGTGTGCCAAGGGCCTTCAAGTTCAACATTATACAGCAATGTGCGGAACGGCGAACACGGCAGGCCAGGCCAGTGGCTGACAGGCCTGAAGCTCTAACAGCTATAACCCATAGATCATTTTACGGCTGGAAAAAAAGTGCACCTTACTCAGTATGTCTCCCTTGCTCTGGTTATACCTCATATAGTAGTTGACCCCGCTTTGTGAAAATTTGCTGTTTGTCGTGCCTTCCATAGTAGCATCCTGGTGCCAAATGCACCATCTTCAGCTATTTCAAGCTGCTCTGACAACACAGAAAGGTTTTGCAAGACTGCCAACCAAAATTCTGTCATCAGGGCACAACTGCATCTGTTCAGCTTATTTTCGTGACCATTTTCTCATTAGCATTTTGCCATATCGCATTCTATTGCCATTTGCTCATGATGCACGTGAAGGCCATTGCTTCTTTTTGTTGTTACTGTGTGATGATGATAAACTCGCCTACGGTATTAATATGTTAGTTATTCCTTAAAAAAAGTTAAGACTGCTAAAAAAAACAGCATTGCGATCATTAAATCAGACAGAAGCAATGCAACCACGATTTATGATTGAGCATTTTCCCCAGTAAAAATATAAACGAATTGGCACGAAGTGAAATTTACCCTGGCATTTCTTATACCACGAAATCACACTCTGTAGCCATCATTAAAATATTACTGATTTTCTGATTGAATAACGTAGGTTAAAAAAACGAACGTTTAGAAGTCTAGAGAAAAATCGGATATGCCCCACTGTGTTTTCCACAAACAAATCCACATGCCTGGGTTCAGCCTGCGACTGGTAGACAGAGGCGAACAATTATTTCTTATAAATTTAGTCGCGCCCATCCTGAACCAACTTTCAAAAGGATCTTTCACCACTCCAGACCATATCAGAGCTATTCTCGAATTGAGAACGTGTCCACGTTCCCGTTGTGTTTAGTTTTGTTTCCTTTGGCATTATTTCCATGTTACAATTTTTGGATCAAATTCTGATTCCAGAAGGTACGTCAGAAAAATTAAATGACGACTCCCCCATATAAATAAATAAATAAATAAAACATTTTTGCAATTGCAAATGGTCAAGCAAGGATCGGAGGATCACTGACAGCCTGCCGAATCTAAAAAAAAGATATAAGAAAGTAAATTTCAAACAATTTAAAAGCGAGTGCACCTCGATTGGAGGGTATGTCAATGACTAAAAAGCCATGTCGGATAGAGAGTCTCATGTCTAGTTTAGGGGTAGGAACGTTGCATGAATGTCTGGAGATTTATGCGGGTTAAACGTTTCCGGAATGCCTCTACAGAACAACACGTGACCACCTCTTCGGGTAGGGAATTACAGCCACAAATCACCGTAACGGAAAAAAAAGTTTCGACGGCAGTGCAAGTGAGACACCTATATTGAAAGTTTCATAGAATGTCCTCTGGTGCGAGTTACATTTGAAAAATCGAAGAATGGGAGGTCAATACCCAATAGACCATGAACAATCTGGAAAGTGAGGATCAGATCGGCTCTTCATCTCTAAAGTTCGAGTGAGTCAAGCTTTAACAATTTCAGGCATTGACCATACGGTTATACTGGTTATGGTGGTCCACCAACAAATTTATTGGTAGCCTAATCTCTCATTTTTTACATATTGAAAATGCGTTCTTGCTAGTTTCCTAACATCCGGTTGTACAAATGCTTTGTGGATGATTCGTTGACTCTTATCTAAAATGTCGAGAACCAATTTTGATTAAATTTCTGAACTCGTACAATCCCGCCTTTAAATTCTCAATGAAGGAAGCAGTGGATAATTCCATCCTGTTTTTCGATATCAACGTTATTATTAACAAAGAGATTGAAATTGAATTCAAATATTTTAGTTAACCCAAGCAAGTTCAAGTATTTTCTTGCAGAAAAAGGTGCAAACAAAAATGAAACAAACGGTTTACAAGTAATACGAAAACGACATTGGGAACACAGAACTATTAAGATAAATGATATTGGGACCACAGAACCGCAAATACAAACCATAGGGACAAACTACAATGGCAACACACAATAAAACCAGTAACCCGAGACGCAGACATTGGAAGCAATCAGAAACGCTGACCCCGGTTATCCTCTGCAGGATGTGCTTTACATGAATGCCCGTTGCCTTGTTAAACAGTGACATCAAAACACTGCAGGAGGAAGGAAGTCGTCCACTTCTCCCTCGAGATGCGAGCTATATTCCAGTCATTGGTGTGGAGAAGGGAGAGGCCCTCTCCAGCGATGGAGTACATGTCTTCGTCGCAAAGGGACAGTTCTTTTTTGACCCATTGTATAAATTTAATGTGGTTAACAATGAAATGAGATGGCTTTTGCTATAACCATTTTTCAGTTATTACTAAACCACAAAGGAAACTACTCACCATGAAATAAATAAATTCAACCAGACTCATATACCAACCGATTTCTAAACATGTGGATCAGGTAAACGCATTGTATTGTATTGATCAGGGCTCACCAATAACCACATCATCGTAATTCCTCAAACCTGTACTATCACTGCGAAAGCTTGACTGTCGTTTCGGTATCAACTAAATCAAGAGTTTTTATTAATGTTTATGTTTTACGGTTGTGGAATGCTTAGCAAGTATTATGCACAATAGGGCGGGTCAAAAAATGCTTTTTTAAAATTTCAAATAGTAATAGTGTGGAACAGTTGGTCTTCAACCTCCCAATAACTATCCCAAAAGAAAAAAATTCTTTAAAAATTTTTAGAGGTTCCCACCTGGGTCTAAAACTTAACATTATAAGTCCATTGGAAAAATCACTTACTCGGCAAAATTGATTTTTGACTATTTAAAAAATACAGCTTTTTCCATTAACTCATTTGCTACTCTTAGAGACCATTAAAAGAAGCTAGAAATAATTTTTTTTAATATTTTATCCCTAAACTTCGTTTTAATTTACGGCGTAAAATCGGCCAAAAAGCTTTGTTTCCATTATTATCGTGGCCGATAATTTGCATTGTTTTAGGAATGAAAACAAAATTGTTTCTGCATTTTGGCTTCATTAGTGGTCTCTGAGAAAACAAAATGAGATAATGTAAAAAGTTTTTTTTAAACAATTCAAAAAGGATTTTTGCAGAATTTACGATTTTCTCAATGGACTTACAATGTTTAATTTTAGGCCCAGGTGGGCACCTTAAAAATTTTTTAGGTCTCTTACCTTTTGAGATAGTGATAACGTGGTTGAAAACCAACTTTTCCACACTATTACAATTTGAAATTTAAAAAAAGCATTTTTTTCACCCACCCTAATGCACAAGACTAACTGTGAAACTAGTTTTTCCAGAATTACCAGCATTTTGACATGAAATGCTGCTATTCCTTCTTCAACGTGCCAAATAAAGAATTTTTAAACAGTGTCACTCCTGCCATGACAATAATTTGTAAGAACATTCAGTTTACAACTATCAAACCTTCATAAAATAACAATAGGCTAAAACACAATTGATACACTTACTGGTATCATGGGGCTTGTTCCTGTATGAATTATGCTTAAATTCCAAAGTTCTTCTGTAGTCAACGTTCCATTTTTTACCAAATGTTTTACTTCGTCATACGTTATTTCTTTTGTTTCGTTTTTATTGGGCTTAATTGACGTAAGTGCTGGAATGAAACCATCTTCTCTGCTAGGACATAACATGATCGAAGGAACTTTAATAAATTCCTTAATAACGAAGGAACTAGATTCAGATGAAGGGTCCGATAGGAAATAGTCAATTCTTTCTGAACACTGGAAGGTTAGCATTGCTACTGCCAAAACGGATATTAAAAACCATACACTTTTGCTGAAATTGGACCTTCTATCACAAAAAATTTTCTTGAATCCGGCAATGTCTTTGAAAGGATTATCTTTATGTTCGGTTATAATACGTGAGGAAGTAAAGTGTCTTTGAGTTTGCATATTAAAGCAAGTTATACTCTTGTTTTCAAAATATTTTTTGAATGGACGGAATAAAATATCGGAGATTATATCTATAAAATCTAAAAGGCAAAGTCCCAAGTACAAACCAAGGGTGCCACCAAAATCAGAAAAAAGATTTAGGATAGAGTAAACCTGTTTTTCCTCATTTATGTGCAGTCTGTTGTCCGAAGTATGAAAAATCCAGTTGTAATCTGCGACCTGTTCAGCCTGATACTCAGTCACATACTCAATTTCGTACGACGTATCTCTGCATATTCTGGGGCAGTTGCAGTTGTCAGTTAGATAAAGCACATTTTTATTCAACGTTGTTCTTCGCTTGTTTGTAAATTGCTCCCATGTGGTGCATAGTGGAGTTTTCCCAAAAGACTGCTCATATGGCAATCTGCAATGACAAAGTATGATGTTAATGAAGCAGACAGACGTCATTAAATATTGACCTAGTGAGAATACAAGATGCACTAGACTAAGAAATAAAGAAAAGACAACTGCCCCGACTTGTACTCTAAACCAAGACATTCTGAATGATAGCAGGTGACAGTATCAACTGATCTATTGGTGCCATACCCTAGCTACAAGTCGCGGCTTACTTTCGAAGCATATTTCTTCACGGGTGACAGAATAGAAATATTTGCAAATATTAAGCCGTAAATCCTAAGCTAAAGTTTTATTGAAAATGATAATCAGCAATATTTTATTATTTATTACGTTTCTGCGATAATTTCTGATGCTGCGGCCAAGACGCAAAGCTTTTTCTTTACTTGTTAATAATGTTGTTATCTTTAAGTAGTTATTAAAAAAAGTTGAACAGCATATCATGTTCGCTTGAACCATTACCATTACTTTCCTTTTAGCAGTTGGTGCAGCATCTGTTTATTAAGCAGGATGTTCTGGTTTCTAGTCCCAGCAATGCAGTCGTTGTTTATTTCTTTTTCATGTTAGTGTGTCTTGTATTGTCACAAGGCCAGTGTTGAAGGCTTACTGTTTGCTTCATCATTACTAGAAGTTCTAAGAACAGCAAACGTCGATAAATTATGGAACAGCTAAGTACATACATCACTCAGATGAAATAGTTTTGTTCCATAGTGTCAATGAATTTGCAAAATCAAAAAATGCGAATTGTAGAATTTATACAAGTGACAATTTAAAACTAACTGCTACTTTGAATCAACCCATATCATAATGTTTTAAAAACTTAAAATGTCTATATAATGTCTGCCTAATACTCAATAAGAATTCTGGCCTTTCTTCTCTAACGTAACTCCTGAGTAGATTAAGAAAGTCATAGGTGTACAAAGTCAGCGTAACTTCATTCAATACACTTCTCAATTTGTGTTTCAGTTGTAATATGCACAACATATCATCCCGAGGTATCCAGTGAATACCTTACCCCAATCCATGGTTGCAAAAACATTTATCTCAAAATCGAGTATACACGTCGCTAAGCGAAAGTTAGAAGCAGATTCGTTGGAAGTTCCTTTCATCATTTCCCACACTTGGCTGTAGTCACGAAAGAAACCGAAAAACGAGAGCGGTAATGCAAAAGCTTAAGTCTAGGGCAAATTACAATATTGCACTTTGGTTGAGCTGTAGATATAATCTGCAGTTGCCCGATGCAGTACTAATTTATGATCAACTGTTAATAGGGTATAGCGAGAAATTCCGAATTACTTTAGTAGATATAACAATAACAACAACAAAGACACGAACAAATGCACAATTAATATTTCTAGCACCATCCATAAGACTATTTGCCGCACCCCTTCATAGTATGCTTCCGTCTTACCTACCTTCAATACTTTATTACTTAGAATTGGTTTTTGTTTTTAGCTTTACAACATACGCCAAAATAATTTACTTTCATATTTCATGAGTAAATTCCTGGTAACCTTTCCACTTAATACGAAAGGGAAAAAACTCTTTCCATAGTTAAATGTGACGAATTCATATGCACAGTCAGAAAGATAATCAACTAAAGTATATTGTATTTCCTCGAATGAAACTCTTATCTATGAACACTTCGTTACAAAATGCCTCATAAATAATAACGTCAATAATGTATTTTGAAATGTTTTTTGATAATTAGTGTCATATAAATAACCCTTACCTGCATGGCTGTGATTCGTTAATGTTAATCATTGCTTCATAGCATGTAATTAAGCACCTTGTAGCCTGCTTCCCTCCGATACATGGATATCTCCTTGTATTCCGGTTCAAAATCTAAGTTTTCAAAATAAAAATAAAATAAAAATCTTTGTATTTCTATCCAATATTCTATCACCTTCTAATTAACTAACCTCTGACACACGAATTTGAAATGCAAAACGGTTGTAGAGTTTTAAATCCAGCACCATGCTTCTATGAACAAAATATTTATCTAGGTCGGTATTTCCAAGGGCGTTATAAGCAACCTGTAAAAAAATCAATGGTGTAAAAAATGTAATTGTAATTATCGGAATTATGTTATAGGAAATTCCTCCTCACAGCAACTTTTCCCAATTCTTTTCCAATGGTCATAAACTTCAATGCAGTGTCTCTTCCTATGTGCAGGAGATTTCGCTCTAAAAGAAATTAATAACAGTATGTTCTTAATAAAAACGCAAGTGTGATAAACCTATAGACATACAACAACATCATTGTAATTGCAAGAAAGATGCCAAACAGATAGACGCAATATGTCCATGGCATCACCAGTTCAGTTGCTTTGTTAGCTGTTTTGCAATACATGCTACAATATAGTTTTTCGTTTCTTTACCACTGGTATTAAATTTGATTACATTGTGTCTTCCCATGTACACCAGGGTGGAGTGTAGAACATGAATTTTTTTAATTCCAAATCGGCAGGTTGTGGAAAAGTTGCTCCTTGGCCACCTTACTACTCTTAAAGAAAAAAATTAAAAACAATTTTTGAGGTGTTTCAAAGGACCCAAAGTTGAAGAATTTTACTAAAATACAACAGTTAGCTGAAAAATTGTAACCCAAGAATCGATTTTTTTACGTTGGCAGGCCACCCAAAAATTGCAGATAGGTGGTGTAATCACTTTCATACTAAGTAAAAATATCTTAAAGACAATGAAAGAAATTCTCAGTATAGAGCTGTGTTTATGACAGTGTGTCTACTTATTTATCTTAATAATTTGTCTGCAAATAAAACGAAACTTGCAGGAAATGACATTATTTTCAAGATGGCATTGACATGACCACCTGATTGTTGACTTTGAGCTACATTTTGCTCTTGTGTTTTAATTGTAAGTACCATATGCTTTTTATTGATTGTAGTTATGGTAAATCATCCTTAGTATTGTGCTATTTGGCTAAACCAAACCTTAAAAAAATGAGAAAATTAAATATTTTGTGCAATTTTATGTCTTATGGTAACTTGCATGTCAGGACGGAATATTGGTTCAATCTCCATTTCAGTCTATAAAATAATTTGGACCCCGTGCCTACATTTTTTATTTTACAAATCATAGATTTATATTGATGGAAATAATTAGAACGTTTTTAATGCTTGACAAACTGTTCCAATATCCATTATAAAACAATAACAGAACATTCTTACTTGGTGTTAATCGTATGCAGGTTCCGAGTGTGGTTAGTACTTCTGAAATTTCCATGGACTTGCTTGGTTTCTGGTAACTTTCTTCCCCCTAAAACATTCGTTGGTATAAATATACGAATTTACTTGCGTATAAAAAGAAACGAACTTGAAGCGAATAGATTTTCTGATTGCACATTGACCAGATTGCAAGTTGAATCATTCAACGCGTAAGCTGAATCATGGTCTGTATTTAGCTTGTCCAATTACTTTTGTCTGTTCTGGGGAAACGGCACGCACCTGCAGTAGGTGGTTTACCGAATACATGGCACTTGTTTGTCTGTGAACAATGGCTAATTTGTCCATTATGGATTATTTAACGAATGCGTTTTCAACCAAATGTGAGCTGTTAGTCAATAGCTGTGTTGTGTACATAGTGGGTGAAAGTTTAGTTCATATCTTGTGGCTATGGGTTATTTCTGTTATATAAAATAAAGCCAGACACACAGTTGTTGTTATTGAATTTATTGGTTCACTGCTGTTTTAAAATTTGCCATTTGCTAATGTCTCAGGCTCTTTAGAAGAAGGCCAAGCTTAACAAAAATATGTGATGGAATGAAAACCAGTTTCTTGACTGTGTGGATCTGATCTTCACTGCCATATATGTTACTAATGAAAACAGGTTCTTTATACAGAATCGGACGAACCAAAGTGGAATTTCTTTCCCTCATTTTTTGGTGGTGCTACAAAACATTGTTTTAGATAATGTGCAAATATTTAGAGCCTATTTACGATTTTACATTTGATGTATGAACGATGTAGTTTCATCTGAAGACCCGGCCATAAGATGCAAAATTCGATGGTTTGTAAACAGTTATTACGAATACACGGTCACGAATGAAGTCTAAAGTGAAACTGGCCAAATTAATTTTCTTGACCTCGAACTCAACATTACCCCTGAAGTTGGCATCAAAACTAGACACTACAGGAAGTCAACCAACGCTACAAGTCAACCAACGCTTTGTTACCCATACCAAGACAACTCTAGTAAACTCAATGCACTAAAAAACTAAGTAGTGCATGTTGTTAGAGTCTTTGGAATCTTCACAGTTGCCTGAACAGCTAACATTGTTCGGTAAAAATGCATGCTAAACGGTTACCCAAACCCCGTAGTTGGCACCATCACCAGTCTTGAATGGATCAGGACACCACATAGGAACCCTACCCTCACTTAAGTTTTTTTGTCATTGGTTCATTCTGTATTCCTCCCTCAAAACAGAGCACTCAAACCACTAGGCATACCGAGAAACGAAATGTCATCCCCCTGAAAAACCGTACTCTCAAGCAATACTTACTACACACCACAATGTGAACCCCTGATCACACGAAAATGTTGTACACACTATATCATGTGCATGCTGCGACTGTAACTACATTCGTAATAATTATGGTCTCAGTCAAAGATCGCATCTCTGGCCACTCATCAGCCGAGAATGGGCCGAGAATTTAATTCTTTTACCCAACACCAAATCAAAACTGGCCACAAACCAAATTTTCTAGTACTTTCCATTTTGCAACATCAAATTTCAAACTGGCTAGTTAAACTTTAGAGGCACTTGATATCTTCAAAGTGGAGGATATCGTCATCAACAACATACTTCCAACCAAACAAGCTATGGTTCCGTGGGCAAAATTGTGCAATTAGCTTTCTATTGCCCCTTGCCTCCTCTTCATCCTCTCATCTTAAATTTATCCTTACCCCTTTACCTGCCCGTTCCCCCTCTACTTCCATTCTCCTTCTCTCTCTCCCCTCTCTTCCTCCCAACTTCCTCTTTTAACCCAACCATTCCTCCAGCTTTTGCACTCTCTCCCCTCCATCTTTCGCCGTTGTCTTCCTCCCAATATTTCTGTTCATTACCTCACACCTCATTTTTTAACCCCACGTTTGGCAGTCATTCACTGACTTTTACCTCGTTGTTCTGAACATCTGCATTTATGAACATATCTCTCCTGGCTGAAACTTCATCCCAGTTAGCCTTTCCTGCTAATAAGCTCTTACATTTCAATTCCATGCACGTCATATTTAATAAATTCATCCACAGAGTTTAATTATTTAAGTGAAAATTCATTCCACTGATAGTGTGTCGTACACCCGTAAAACAGCTGCGTTTAGAAAGTACTTAAGCAAAGACTTAAGTCACAGTTGCTTCTTAAGTAATAGTTTGGTACCACTACCTGTTACCCGAGTGATGAATTCATTTCCTATGCTTAGGTTTTGACATAAGTTATTGTCTACTACCACTACTGTCCTAAAACCCCTACCTGAAAGCTAAGTAACGCCTGGATTTGAGTAAATAGTCAAGTCATGTCATGAGTGTACTTAAGTAACACCTGTTGTTGCCGGTGGAGGCAGTATATTTTTCGTATTGAAAAGATATATGGCTAAAAAGTCGTTGCTGTACTAGTGTTACTTACGCCAGCATGCCTACCGATTTTTGCAGCGATCGAAGCATCTGTCATATTTTTCTGTGTTTGTTACGCTACGGTCGAGTATACAATGAGAAGCCAACTACGTGGCAGTGAGCTGTGCGACGTTATTTCCTGTAGCACTCACCAAAGGGGTTGCACGGGCCGGGCCAGGTGATAGAACGACCCGGAAGTGCATCTACTCACCAAGTTTCAAGTTTCAAGTTGATTATACTAGTGTCGGTCGTGCTCTCAGATACCTAATACTATTTTCGTTTGTCCAGACTGGTGTCCAGACTTTTCATCCCGAACTGGCGGACGGAGGCTTTTATTTTCATTTTATTTAGTTTTTGAAAAAGTCAATAGACCACAGTTCTGATTGTGCATACCTACATACAACAGTTATTTTCTGGCTTTTTCTGAGCGGGGAGGATTAGGATGGTTTTCCGCAGGAAGCAAAGATCCCACAATTTTGAGTGTGCACATCCTGAGTTTCATTCTTCGTATTTCAGTAAGGAATTTGCAGCAGTTATGAATGGTGAGGGTTTCGGATGCTGAATCATTCCTGCTCAAAGTACATCCCCCCCCCCACGGTACTAGTTGTGTACTGGCAGATGTGCGCTCGATGTATGGTTCCTTCCGGCGGCGTGCATCCTGGGGGATGAACTGTCCGAGCACGGATTATCTGGGGGCGTGCTGGCAGCTGAACTACGGACGCTCATAGCTACTGTTTTCAGGTGTGGTTACACCATAAACCGCAACTACTACTTATGATTGTTACTTTACCAAGTAATGCTCAAGTTTAGTAGCAGTAGTGTGACCGTTGCTCAAGTCACTACTTACAGTTCGTGTAATACTTGCCCAAGTAGTTGCTTGAGCAGTACTTATGTAGGAAACTGTGGAACGGGCGTTAGAGTGTTTATTTATGCGTACATAATCAGTGTTTATCCATCACTTTCCAGTACATGTAACATGTTAACACTCTTCAGCTGGTGCCACAAATATTTCCTGGCTATGTAGCTTTTGAATTTTAAAGAAGTTATTGATGTGTTCAATTAAGAGAACTTGTACAGTACAATACCAGCAACCTATTGTAAATTTGTTCTTGATAAAATTTGTAAACTGACATGCAATAAATTCTGAATTTCGTTACAATCCTGAATTACTGTGAGAAGCGTCTGTGATATGATGTGATACATGGTCGTATGAGGAATTTGCTGCAAATTTGACTAAGATATCGAAATATTTCGAGTTTTAGCAACAACTGTACGTATGGATTTGTTTTATACATATCATTGACTCGCACATTTTATCTTTTAGATCTCTTATATAGGTCAAGTTCTATTTTTGATACGTGAATGTACTTAATGTTAATGCAAGTAGCACGTGACGTAATACATGTTACGCAAGAATAGCTGTATAGATAATAAGTATAAGATATAGGTTCCGATTATTAAATTAACGTTTACTGCTATAATTTATTAGCTAAAAGTAAAAAATTCAAAAACTCTTCGTTGGAATTAAATCGTATTTTACCTACACATTCTATTAATGCAGAAATTAGTCTGATATACAAGAAAATGATTGCTTACACGACGAAATTTCAAATTCAAATAATCCAAGTTTAAGGGAGAAAATTTACCAATTTTGAATGTAGCAAGAAATTTGGAATTCAGAAAATTAAAATGGTATAATCTACTTAGTCTATTATACCGAGTATTTCGATGCATTTCCATGTATTTCCACATGAACGTATGCACTTTCATCATGTAAAGATGTTGTGTATGCATAATTTATTTCTCTTCTATATCACATATTTCGTAACACCAGGTGTGAAGAACTTAACGAACTGAAAAATAATACTTAACTTTTCCAGTGAAAGAATCGTGTGTTAAAACTTTTGATATTAAAATTAAATTTAATGCACTTTATGAATTATGGGTAATATAATGCTTGATAACTTTTACAGTGATGTCTTAAGGACAACGATATTTATACTTATTTAATTTTTACTAATAAGGCTTTGTTTCTTGAACTTACGTCATTTATATACACTTCTGACTCAAGTTTACCAATTCTTGAATAATCCCAGAGTTCCTTAAGAGAAACTGTTCCATTTTTCACAAAATTAATGACATCATCCGTAGACACATTACCAAACTTATGATGAGCAAGATTCGGATTAACACTCGGAAATATATGGTCTTCATTAAATGGACAGATGGTTATTGAAGGAATTTCTATAGTTCGATTGTGAACGTAGTATTCACTTCCAACAGATGGGTCGTCAAGGAAATGAGAAAACCTTTCAACTATCTGGTAGCAACATAAACCAAATGCTCCAGAGAAAATCATAAGCCATATTATTCTCTTCAAAGGCTTAACATTCTTCATTGTAACGTGACGCAATCCGGCTATTTCTACTGAGTCATTATCTTTATCTTGACTGATGACTGGTGGAGGACGAATATTTCGTATATTGATGACGTGGACTGCCATAATGGAAAGTTTAAGTTCTTAACCTTTATCAAAAACACCTAGACAATCAGTAAAATATAATTTACTAAATTATTTTATAAATAGATTTTAGAATGTTTCAATAAATTTATTTTGATTAGATTTTAACTTCATGCATTGCAAAGCAAAGCTAACGAATATCTCGTCCTGTGCTTCTACCTGTAGTTTCTATGTTGGTTTTTTAAACGGAATACCCGAATAATTTCTAGCAACCCAGAGAAATTCTATGCAATATTTATAGATTAGGTTTTGTAAATAAATAAATAGAACAATGATACAAGACTGACCTCAGCCTATTCTGTGTATTCGAGAAGAGAAAGGCCCACAAATGTATTTGTTCTAATGTCCATTTTGGCATAAAAGAGTGTAGGTAATTCCCAGAAAAATTGTCCCTCTCCATCCTGTCTTTATCTTAGCAGTCAAAAAGGGTGTTAATTCTACTTTTCCTTTTTTTTTAAATGTGACAATTATTTAGCGTTACAAGCCCAAAACAGTTCTTGTTATGCTGTTTTAGTCATCTTGGATCTTCACGAACGTTGAATAGGCTATTAGCTAAAGCTAGAAAAATAAAATTTATTTTTCAATATGACGGTTTGGTTGGGTAGTACTAGTTAGTTCATTTTTAGTCATGGTGGAAAATTCGACGGCTAATTATACAATGGCCGACTAAACGTTTTCTGAATTCAGGATTTTTCATGAAACTGTGTTGAATTTTCTGTAAAATTTATCTGTGTATTTTTGGAAGAGCTGGGAATTTTGAACAACCAGATCCTACTAACGTTTCCATTCACACTATGTTTTGAATATTTTATGTAAATAGCAGTGTTGTCTACGCCACTTGGTGTTTTGTTAGCAATGAGTACAGCATTCATTAATTCAGGTATGTTCTAAATTTTCAAGAAAACGTTATGCGTGGCAGGCCTAAACCTAGGATTTTTCCTGGGTAGGAAAACCGTGTAATTAACCCCTCCCAAGGATTGCATGAAGATTTGGTGCAGTGGGATTGGCTCGCTCTTTTTTTTTTTTTACAAATTGACTATCAAAATAATTACACTAACTTTTTAATCCTTATGGTTTGAAGCATTTGAACCATATAATAATTTTTGTGTGAAAATTAGTTTCCTATTCTGATTGTTAATTTTTCTTGGTAGTGTCTGGATCAGGATTAAAATGTATTTTTCATGTTACTGTATGATTTGGTTAAACAGTAGTTGGAAGCTAGGGCTACAAGCTCACACCCGGTTATGGACCCTAGGCAATACGGTGGATCACTTCACTACTGGTGTCATGGCCGACTCCAGGTTTATGATGTCATTTCTGGTGAAACGTCATTTTTCGATTACCACCACTGCCAGCCTCCATTTTATGTCACGTCACCTGTGACACCATTTCCAACTTCCATTTTATGTCACATGATCTATGACTACAGTTTCGACCAGAGCGATACTTGCAGATTCGAATCTCAAGTAGGTTGTAGCAACCCCATATTACCCAATGATCCATCCTTCCAAGAATTAAAGTATACACTGGGAAGATTCAGTTTAGTTTTATTTGCTCAAAGATGGTGCCACCTAGCTATAACCTTCAAACGCCAGAAAATTGAAGCATGACTAGTTTCGTTTCGTGTTATTGGTTCATAGATGGCACCAACTAGTGATTGTTTAGGTGCAGCTCGTCTTTAAACTCGATTTAAGGCAAAATCGTAGGTGACAGCAATCATCATTGAATGAGTAGTGGAGAGATAAAATCGCCATTAGACGAAGTCATTATGGCAAATTCTGAATATAGGGATTCAGGCTTTGAATTCATAGCCAACCAACCAACCAAGACAGTAAACACTGATTTCATTTCCATCCACCACGACATATTCAGATCCGATTCACACCTATTATTGATAACTCAGTGAGGCCCATCACATTCGGGGCCAGTTCCCAATCCTACTGCCCTATAACAGAAAATCCCAGCAGTCAATTTGTTTTTAAAACAGTTCGGAATTTTCACTTTATTGGTTGTTAATGGCGCCACTAGCAAACTTTAAAAGAAATTTTTCGAGAAAATCATAATCAGGGGTCGCCATACTTAGTGGTCTTATGTCGGTCCTCCCAACACCTGTTTTGTACACAAAGTGGTCTCACATTCGTTCTTAATGGTTTTTAGGGGGTCTACTGTTAAAGAAATTTTCCAATTTTCCATAATATTTTTAGAAAATTGCTGGTAAAGGTACATTACTGGTAAAGATACGTTGCTGGTTGAGATACGTTGTTTGTAGCGATATTAGAGTGACACTCAGAGTTTAACTTTAAAGGCAAAATGTTGCCTGGAAATGATGTTGTAGGTAACTTGACCTAAAAAAAGATGTTCTAAAAAAGATATAACAACAGATATGAGGACATGAGTGAAAATGACATCATAGACCGGAAGTCGGCCATTGTATCGAAAGTAACATCATCCTGTGCACTGTGCAGTGTATACTGTGGGGGGGATTGAGGCTTAATGGCGCGTCGACAGCTTGGTTATTAGCGCCAACCTCAGTCACAGTGCAGTGCAGTGCAGTGTTGTATACTGTATAGAACCGGAAGTCGGCTGGGATTCCTAACTTCCTACTACTTTAAAGAATATTTATATCAGTAGGTAGCCTATTTCTAAACATTAAAATAATGAAAGAGTAACTGCAATGTGGGTAAATAATGGTGAATAATGGTACACAAGGGTAAATAGTGGTAATTAAGGGTAAATAAAAGTTAAGTAACAGTCAAATAAGTAAATAAAATGTAAATAAAAATATAAATCAATCACGATAGAATTTAAAACAAACATGTAATTGTAAGAGCCAATAAAACGTATAGATCTACTTTTTCTTGCGTTCAACCAATCTAAGACATCCAATTCGGACATCGGTATGTCGTGTTGCTAATGGAATGATGCAAAGTAGGGCATCGTTCAATGTTTTTTGGGAACCAAGTTTCTATCCGATTAATTTCACTGAACTTTTGTTTCATCAAACTTTCCCGTTAAAAATATATTTTTCGCATATTCGTTGATAAAAAAATCAAGAGTCAGTGAGGAAAATAGGCCTATCAGAATGAACAGTAATTTAATGAGCTTTTCGTAGACACCAATGTCACCTGGGTACCTACGAAAAGATTATTAAATTACTGGGTTAGATTTCTTATAAGTAGGCGTACAACATACAAAGAAATGTCTTTAAGGATGTTGATAAGGTTAAATAAGGACACATAAGGATACACAAGGGTAAATAAAGGTAAATAAAAATGAATGAGAATAAATAAATACAGGGAAAACAAAAGGGTAAAAAAAGCATTAATTCATCAGTTAATTGAGAGTACAGTCAAACTTTTTCGCTAGTTTCATGTTAATTTTTTTAATATTTTAAATCGTTGAAACTATAAAAAGTATTACTTTTGAATGTTCTCCAAAAAAATTGAAGCCCTTCCCCTCAAAATGAAATATTAATTTCGTTGGCGTAACTGCCACAAAGTGGTTTTGATTTCCATTTTGAGATGCTATTTTTAATTATAATCCCACAGTATCAAATCAAATCCCGATGTAGTTCAACCGGATTTCAAAGAAAATGTTTATAATACGCGTGCAGGTTCTTGAGTCCTCTGAAAAATTGGCATCGACCTTTTTTTGCTAGCAGCAGTGGGGGTCCCTGAATGTAACCAGCATTGTAGACTGTCTGCGGGAAAGCCGACCGGCCAGCTGCTGAAATCCATTCATTGGTAGGAGTGTGCTACGCCAGCAGAAGGAAAAAAATCTTATTTTTTTTATCCCTAGCAGGCGCGAATTACGCTTAAAAAAGGTTTTTTGTGTTAATAAAAAAGAAACGGAAATAATCGTTGCTACTGGAGGCTACTGGAGGCGTAAGTGGTTAAGAAATAATACTTGTTTCTGTTCTTTACTTGGAATAAAAATGATTTTGCGAATGATAATCCTTACTAGATTCTAAGTGTATGTAACACTACGGATGCATTGTTTTCAACTCGCATTTCCAAACTTATTACACTGCAAATAGGAATGTCGTGCCATTGAGGAACGGGGGGGGGGGATACATGCCCCCTCAGCCTCATCTCAATTTCCCATAAACAAACACGATTTTGGGTTGTGCGTGGACGGCGGGCCACCTGGTACCAGCCCTTTCATTTAAAATATGTCAATTTGGGTCTTCCAGCTGTCTCAAACTCATTAAAGTGTTTCCCCAGCGCTCCCACAGTCCCCTAGTTGGAAAAGATTTTGCCCTATCCCCCCTAATTTTGTGAGTGTGTTACGCCCCTGACGGCATCTCGTGTATCTCCATTAAAATTCACAGGCACACAAAATTAAATGAACAATCACTTGAATTGTTCATTCGTGTCGTTAGTTTTGGGTCTCAGACAAAACTAAAGATACAAGGTTGAGGGTGTGTTTTTTTTAAGCAAAGTTGTATTTGTAGTTATTTCCTTTTTCCCTTCAAATCGTACAAAATATATTATTGGTGCTCTATACCCAAAACGTGTGGTTAGGTATGGATTGGGTGTGGGGGGGGGGGGGGCGTAAAGTTTGTATGTATTACTTTTTAGAAAAAAAAATAAGTGCAAAACGAACGTTTATTCAGTACTACAAGATAAAACAGGACGTCTGGCTCTTATCACTATTTGGTGGGTCTGAAAATGAATCATATTTGTTCTGTCAAAAGTGACTTTGTTTTGATCAACAGTCAAGCTCAGGGAGAGTCTTCCAAAACCAAATTTGTTGTTCTTGCATTCTATTAACAGTAGAAATAACTTACTCCAGTGTATTCTGTAGAAGCATTTAATAAATCCTATTTACTTTTCAAGGTACTGTTGGGGAATACATCTTGATGATATCAACGCGCAACGATTAGAATTACTTCCCTGGCTTGACCGTGGTTAGCTTTTCCTGGACAAAGTTTAGAACGTGGAGTGGCCGCCACTTTTTTTAGCTCTGTCAGTGCGCCTTGCTGCCAATACAGCTCACTCGATAATTTGCGTTGCATCATGGGAGGACTCAAGAAAGGACGCGACCATTATAACAAATTCCATTCCAATCAGTACCGACGTTTGACTGTAACATAAGCAAACTATTTTTGAACGCCAATTTCCGACCGTGATTTTGAATTTTGTCAAACTAAAATGGACTCGTTCTTGGTGAATATTTTGCTCTGTATATTCGCAACGTTTGTGTTCAATCTGAAAAATAATTTAAAAGCTACAAAACAAAACAAAAAATGTTTCTTCAGATTCCATTCGGGATTATTTTCAGTTAGCGGAAAATCAAAGATGTGCTTTGTTCAGTTGCACTGAAATATTATTTTAAAATTTCATTCAAATCATGTCGTGTGTCTGATTATAAATATCATAAGTCGAATTCTAGTCACGATTTTAGGACTCCGTTTAGAGTTTTCGCAAACGTTTACTCAGTGTTTCGTTATGACTATGTTATACTGAATATTCTTAACCAGTTTGTATTCAATCTGTTTAAGAATTTAGGTCATATAATGGGCCAAAATTCTTTTTTGGATGCCATTTGGTCCGTCATTTTGGACTTTCCTCAACAGGTATAATTCTGATATTCATCTGTCGTTCGCCCCTATTTCAGTGAATAATCGTGTCAAATTTCATTTTTTGGCCGTTACCACATAAGAAACAGATTAACCAATTTCCAAAATATCTAATTAATATGGAACCTCGGTATCTCCGCTCACGTAAGGTAGACCTCGCTCAGCCTCAATTATTTATCTCTGACCATTTTTATATGCCTGATTTCTGCCCAATGTTCTACTTGAATTTACATTCCCCTCATAACAGATGTTTATATAATATCATAAATCAAGTACATGCATCGTTCAGCCTTACATGAAACAACATTTCTACATAATTTCATCTGAATCTTTTTGTGTGTTTGGCCCTAAATGTACAACAACACCGAAACCACAAAATAGACAGTTAGCGGACAATTCGAAATCATCAAGTTTACAACGGTCTTCATTCCCCTGGAACACTCGGACAAAAAATTAGGTGGTTGATTTAAATCAATAACTTTTTCATGTTTAATTTTGTTGCCTGCTCCCCTCTGTAGTCATTTAACAAATTATTTCATACACCCCATCACTACAATTTTTTTGCGAAACCTTTTCTTTCCATTCTGCAACAATAAATATTTTAAAAATAAATATGCCCAAAGAAGAAAAATACACACATATTACTACAAAGTCGAAATATGCAGTACAAGAGTTTATGTGCAAGAGTTTAGTTTCACAGATTCCAGTCACCTAATCAACACTTCATCAGGTAACTGGCTTACCGACTTAATTGATAATTCTACTCATCCACTGGTCTTAATGCTTTTATGATTAGTTCATGCCATGATTAGATATTCCCTGATTTCAGTTCAAAGAATCGCAAGGTGATTACTGTAGGGATGATTGAGTCATTCATATGTAATGCATAGCGACATCATTACTGAAAAATTCTTTGCCAGGTAATCTTGTTATTTTCTTCATTCGCTACCTTCTTCACCCAACGTCAAACTTAGATCTGCCCACAATCAATGCACGCTGACGTGTCCGATAACTGAAATGACACGTGGCACAAATTTGTGCAACGCTGTTTCCATAACGGTTTACATAACGTTTGCGCAAACAGTCAATACGTAAATGTAATAAGCAATGCAACGAAAGATTTATGTTGTACAAATCTGCCTCTCTTTTAAGCGAGTATAGCGATCAATTCTACCAGTAATTCCGTCGTAACTTTGTGACATTCACGACTGTAACTAATGAGGAAAAAGATCGTTAAGAAAGGTAAACCACCTGGACGTGCGCCGCGACGATGAAAGACAAAACAAGGGGCTCATATAACGTCAATAATTACTCGACGTTTCGTGCGAAATTAGACACGTCATCAAGAGTCACAAAAGTCACCTTTAAAATTTTTCCTTGTGAAGTTTTTAATTTTATTTATTTTTGTGACTCTTGACAATGTGACAAAAATGTGACGTTCGCACGAAATGTCGAGTAATAATTGGTTTTGGATGTGCGTCTTTACTTTGGATTTTATCTACACAAGGAAAGAGGAAAACATGCTAATACAACAAAAATCGTACAGTAGAAATATTCATGTTGTCCACCTTTATGCACTTATGCTTTGTTGGAGTGGCGTGACAAGGGTTCAACCTGGTAATCTTAATCGGTCCCAGATTACAAAGCCTTATCAGCATATCTACTACCTATTGGAGGAGTGGGCATATCGATGAAGGTATTAAATTAGGGATCTGGGGAAGACTTGGGTTGCTAGGTAGAGTACGGATCATTCCCATCCCCCCGAAACGTATGTGCAAAAAGGTGGCGTTCTGAACAACGTTATATCTAGTGTGTGAATTTTACACTTTGGCTTGTTTTCCTCTTTCCTTTACAGAACTTTCTGTGGTGTTTGTACATTTATTAATTAACATTGATGCCCAAGACTGGATTTGTGAGAATAATTTTTCCTACAAGAAAAAGGAAGGGCAATTTGTTTTTACAGCTACGCGAGATTGGAGTAAAAAATTCAAATTAATGAAGTAGAAACGAAGAAACACTATGGCGGAAAAAAATTCAATATTCTGGTTTTGAAGAACTACTCCTGTGTTATGAATATTTTTAAGTTTGTACAGAGGTGGTACATATCCACGAAAAATTCAATTAATTTCGGGAATTCAGGTCTGTCAAAAATCGTGGATAGATGACAATAAAATATTGCATGCCATTAACAATTTTAGGTTTTAAAATAGTAGTACAAATAGCAGGCAGCATAGCTGAAAATCAGGAGCAAAATTGTGTAGGATATCTCTGTATAGAATGGCTGCCCAAAAATATAGTTAAAAACCGTAAAATTAAACAAAATACGATAGGCCCTAGAAAGTGTTAGATCAAAAAATTAAACATTTGCAAAAAAAAATAGCTTAAGCTAAATAAAATTGAGGCTTAAATTTCAGGTCTGTGAATAACCGTTGCTTGGGACTAAAATTCCGGGGTTACAAAAAAGTTCGAGGTGGAGAGCTAGGGAAGAACAGAAGAAAAATAGCAGCTCAGTCCCACAGTGAGGGCCCCGTTCATGTCTTCTGCTCTGATGTGCTTATTTTCATATAAAAATTCTTTATCTTCCCATTCTAGAAAATCTAGCAGCTTAAAAGTGACTGCAGTTCACGAATAAAGTTTGTCCTTTTTAACTCATTTTTCGAAAGTTATCGAAAGTTATCGAAACATGCAATATTGTTGAGAGTAAAATGAAAAATGTAATAGTAATAGTTATTCAATGAATAGGTATTACATTTTGATAGGAATTGTTCGGTTTATTGATGTTATAAACTTGAGGAACGTGCATTTAGGGTAAGTTGCAAACTAGACACATGGAATCTCCACATGTGTTGGCCATGTTACTTACTATAGGTTTAATTCCTAAGTAAAAGTCCAAAGTTAAAACTGCTAAATTTACGACACAATATAATTTAAATTTGTTTGTTTGTTGGGAATTAAAGAAGATTTTCCAATTTCTTTGTCAGACTGATGTGGATGATAACAAATTTTTTGGTGGGATATTTTTCAAATGAAGACATGGCAAAATTTTAGAAGTTAACCGTTCATTACAGTCACGTGGTAATCGTAGGTCGCACATTCTACAATGCTGCTTTAATTTGGGCTATGCTCTTACTAAACTCTGAGCTTATAAGGTTTATGTCGGTCAAGTATTGAAGTGTGTCGGTCTCTTCGGTGCCCTCACCATTTTGGAGATTCCCATCATGTAGGATCAGGTTCTGGAGTTGAAATGCTTTTATTTTATTAGTGTTAAATAAATTTCCACTTTGGTTAGCTGTTTATTGATTTGGTATATGTGATTATGGACGGGTGGAACACGAGTAAGAATGCATATAGTTTCAAGACAGATTCGAGTCCCTGCGTGTGGCATTAGTAGCAGTGCATGGCCTGTTTGAGTAAAGTGCTTTACCAGAGAAGTAGTAGCATGTCTCAGTACAAAATCAGATTTAGGTCGGATGAGACTTTTCGAAATTTCCTGATTCGTCTCTCTGGTATAGATGGCGCTGCAGCTTTTTTTCAGCACACGAATTTCATATATGCATCCTTTTGCTGATTAGGAGGCAGTCAAAAGTCTGAAGTTACTATTTGTTTACAAATTTCAAATTTTGGCTACAGAGTAGTTTTTCTTAGCCGTTCGTTCTACCCCTTCATGTAAAGCTTGATAATATATTATTTTGTAGGGAGCGGTGTTTTTTCCAGGTTAGCCAGTTAATATTTAGTTATCATGTTAAATAAACTAAACGTGGGACAGGTTGAGGGACTTAAAGAGGAGTTAGTGAAATTCATCGATAGGCCGTTGTTCTTATTTGAAGCATGTCATTAAATCCTCAATATTTAATCATTTATGGAACTGTAGATGTGTGCTGGTACAATACAGGGGTGAAAACGAATATCTCGAGTAATTAGTGTTGGCTTGCAATAATGCCCAAATTTGATTTTTCTTTTCTTATTAATTATGAGTATTATTTATTATTTATTATTATTTATAGTCTAAACGCAGAATATTTGGTAACCCCGTTAGGGTGCAGCTATAAATCTTACATAGCCGACGAGACTAAACGTAAACTGCAGACTCGCAACAGCACTGGTTCTATTGTTTACTATTCAGCCAGCAATATGTCATAAAACAAAGATTCTGTATACCATTCACCATTCAGATAGTGTATTCAGATGGACGAGTTTCGTACCGGACCAGAGAAGATCCAAAAGTGGAAACGGGAAACCATACCTGCTATTCAGATGGAAGCTAGTGCTTTGCAGTACTCAATCAACTTGCAAGTTATGAGAAAGACACCAATTCGGTAGGAGGACTCGTTGCTAAACCAATATGCTTTAACCCTTCCCTATCCATCACCCATCGACACTTCTACATCCACAACAATCAAAGTAACATCGCCTGAATCTGCAGTTACTTAAGCTATGCTAGATACACCACCATCGTGTCGATGTGGTGACTACAGATTGGTTGCTGAGTCCAGTGTTGTCTTATCCCATCTGCTCGTCACGAAAAAGTAAAATCGCGAAAAAATGTGTGGTGAGCCCATGTATTATATACGGCATAAAGAAACCCTCGTTCCTCTTTAGTTGAACACGGAAATATCTATCATTGCGTGATGACATTTCAAATTGAATTTGATGATGTGGGGGTTCTGTGTTGTTGCTTCTGAAAATTATATAAACATCTACATTAGTTTCAACAAGCCAATTGATAAAGTCGTCAATTTAGGCCTACTGACAACTACTTTGCCTAATGCAAAACACACGACTGTTCCATTAACAGTAAAACGAAACAACGTGACTGTTTGTGACTATTTAAAAAAACGAAGAACATGCGTTGGAAAATTTGTCGGTTGAAGAAAAACTTATTGTTCCATTTTCTTTGCCGATGCCGAGTTGGTTGGGTATCTATGAAAATAAACAATTAGATTCAATCGACCCATTCCTCGGGCATTATGATGGTCATTTTCTGTGCTTGGCATCCAGAGTATGTAGTATTCAATTACGATATTCCAAGAATGACAATATGAACAATGACAGCAAGAACAGTATGAAAAATAATGTAAAATTGTTTGATGTGAATTGTTATCTTTTTTAATAAATTAATACTAACAAATAATAATAAAAAATATGGAAGAAAGGTTTTATTCATATATTTGTTCATTTGTTCGTTTGTTTTGTTTTATTTGCTTAATTTTCCTTATATGATTAATTCACGATTTTTTTTTGTTGCTAAAATGTATAAAAAGGAAGCGAGTGCTTACATATTCATATCATTATGGATGCTACGTTGTTTTACTACGCAAACCATCTTATTGCCAAATTAAAACAAAATGTTAAAGAAGTCTTTTCACCATTGTCAACTTTCATATTTGTGTGTTGCTTAGAGTGGCAGGCAAAATATGAACGAATGAAAAGTGTGTCTAAATTACCCATCATATTTGTGGAAGGTTTTAGTGAGGAAAAATACGAATCTGTACCTACAATTCCATCTTATTTCTGGACGACTTGGCCAACGAAATTAAACCCGACTTAATCACTGACACTTTAGTTAAAGGAGGTCATCATAGAAACATAACGTAAATATGTGTAGCGTGTAATTTGTACCAGAAGAATTTGTGCACTGTTTCCTTAAACACCCACTGTTACAATTTAATTAGAAATTGTCAGGATGTATATGTATGTTGGGAATTGGGATCCTCGTTGGGTCTAAGCTGTTTACTTAACATATATAAATCTGCAATGAGCGAGCATCATTTGTGTTTGTTCACCGACTGCAGAGCAAGTTCACGCAAAGATATAATATTCTGAAGTGACATATTCAAAATTCTAATTATGTTTTTGTTAAAACTTTGTGACAGTGTCTTAAAACAAAGTTAAAGACTAAAATTGTCCAATGCTTGCCCTACTAGCAAAAATGTAAAACCACACGTTAAAAAGTCATTGTTGGCCTGTAACAATTTCAATACATTGTGTGTCTGTGTACTTTAAATCTTTTAAAAGGAAATTTTACTATAACTTCATCTAAATAAAAAAAACACTCACAAGGAATTCTGACTTGCCATATCAAAAGAGAAATGTTCTAGACAAAGGAAGACTAAATATCGTTAAGCTTCAATCTGGCAGTTATTCTTTATTGTTTCCCCAAACAGTAGAACATTTTTCAGACAGCAAGTGCAAGCACTGCTGCCAGTGGACAGAATGTTAAAGTCGCCTTTACATTTAAGGTAACAGATGTTGTTTTGGCCAGCCCATTGCTCGAAAAAATGAATTAGACTGAACAGCCAAAGTCATAAATCTATCTGTGTACGTCCGCCATTATGCCTACAGTAAACAAGCAGAACATATTCTGTTGGACTTCAGAAGGCTCCTTTGCAAGGCCATATATAAGTAGTAGCAAGTATTTCGAAATGTAAAAACATGAACTGGAAGACTAATTTCGAAAATTACTGTGTGAAAAAGAGTTTCAAAAGTTAGGGGTTCCAGGATATACTTGTAAATACATTGTAGATATGGACGTGTAGCAGTAAGGAATTTCTGAAAAGACTGATCTGAAAATGAGTGCTTCTGGTGATTCCTTTCATGTTGATGCCATTGCGGAATTCATGTTCATTCACCATGTATACAATAGGCCTTAGAAAATAAACCTACAAAGACAAACGTTCAGAGCTTTACATATTTTATCAAGGATAAAAGATCACACCAAGAGATATTTCAACTAAAATCGAAGAGAAGTACCAAACTGGGACCATGGAAATATCAGCAACAACTTCGAATGCAATTTGGAACCGGTGTTAAAATGATTATCTATATGACTAACAGGTAATTTCGGGATAAGCAGCAAGTTTTGTAAAGTAATTGAAGGTAGAAGTTGTGGTTTTGATTAAAGAAGGGCAAATTACGAAGCAGATGTGGCAGCTCGAAATAAGATGTGTCTCGGCAAAGAGAGTAATGTGTGGTACGCTCAGTGAAGTTATCATTGGGTAAATTTTAATAAGACCAGGTCAGTTATTGTTTTTTCTTTAATGATAGTCAGCTGTCTAAAACTCTGAGCTGTTGGTGATGTGGCTTATTTTGACATTGGGACAATAGAGATAATTAGTAACCGTATTGTGTATCTGAGCATTAATAGGTTTACTTGTTAATGCAGGTTGAATATTTCCGTTACCAAGAATGAATAATATTGGCCAATAAATTAGTTCCTTTATTTTGAAACCATTTCAGTGAGTCTAAATTCTGTAGGTATATCCGTTCACTAGCTTAAGGAGAACTCGCTGAGCCCGAGATCACTGCTCCATTTGATCAATAGTGCT
This sequence comes from Lithobius niger, assembly GCA_023313725.1. Lineage (NCBI taxonomy): Eukaryota > Metazoa > Arthropoda > Chilopoda > Lithobiomorpha > Lithobiidae > Lithobius > Lithobius niger. Next base: position 100,904 of record JAHWFP010226301.1, read on the forward strand.
GAACCATTATCAATAGAGAGTAATTAAAAATCTATTGCAAAGAAGAAGAATTAAAAATGCGCGTATGGCTGCAAATGGCATAAGGGAAGTCATGAATCAGTCCACAGCTACGACAAGTCATTTTACTTTAAGAGTACTGTTTTTTTTTTTGACATTTTATTTGTCTTTTTGATGAGAAAACAACCCATTTAATGACCATATCATGTGTACTATAATTACATTTTATTTGTCGCGTTCCAATTGAGGGAACAGATGATGCTGCTGGGTGCCTTGTACTGTTCTCTTACAAGCAAATGTTTATACATAAGAATGTAGTTGATTACATTTAGAACCATGCATGAAGTAAATCCTACCAGTTTCGTATAAACAGCTAATTGATGGAATAAATTGTAATTTACAATTGTACTGTTCTTGGTAAGTGTAACACATTGGTCTGTATGAATGGAAATCTATCAGTGCAAATATTTACAAAATTAGTAGGTTCTGCACGTAATGCAAAATGTAGACAAATTATATAATTGGCTGAAGGAAATCTGAGTAAAACAATTAGCTTCCAAGAAATTAGATGTAGCTCAGTTGAAGAAGAATAAGGAGTTTGTAGTTTAAGAGTTTGCATGTGTTGCAAGTAATAGGCCTAACTATAATGGGTCTACGTTAGTTTGAAGCTAAGTTTTGCAAACAAACAAATGAATTATACAAAATGCGCAGCTTTTATTCTGTTTTAGCTGTCACTACTTTACTGTAATAGTGTTTTCTGACGGTAATGTTGAAAGTCACATTCAATTCAGACGGATTAGAGGAAGTTTTACAAGCCTATAATAGTTATCGAAATGTGACAAAAAATGCAAGGCCATGACATTCTAATTTTACAAAGTTTAATGATATATTGTTCAGTACAACAGTAATATTTCATCAGTAACATGTAAGAAAAAACATGGGTCTTTAAATAATGTCTAAACTAATACAAACTATATTTGACAACAGTACACAATATTTTACAGACTGCTTAAATATTTTTGATGATATTATTTGGAGATAATATACTAAGTAATACACTAAGTAATAATTGTAATATTAAGAAGTTTAATATTACTTAAACTATTACCGTAGTTTAATTCAGCCTATTTAGAATCGCTATTTTTCTTTAAAAGTATTTAATATTAAAAAATTTAACACTCGAGTAACAAACTTGTTAACTTCTTAGATTACTTTGTTTGAAAAAGAACAGTTTTACTGGATAACACTAGGATATGCAATGGACAATAGTCATAAGCACGATCATCATCATTCAATTGGTTTGGTAAGGAGCACGCTTGATAGTTTAGGTTAAGACAAAACTACAATACATTTTTATCTTATCAGCATTTCTTTAAATATGTGAAGTGTTGTTTAGAACATCACAAATAATAATAATTCAGTTTGTTCAATCAGCTATTATGCGAAATGTAACTGCTTCACTAATCTAAAATTGTTTACTACACTGGTAGCAGAGTAGACATACTAAACATTAACATCGAAGGCATACTAACAAATATCAAACATAATAGCATAAACACACACAAACCGAAGAGTAATGAAGTTCAGTTTTTCAATTAAATACGGCCATGACTTCTCTCCATCTGAACAGCTATGGAAAGCAATATTAGAAGAGTGTAACACTCTTCGAAGCGGTAATGATTTCTGCTGTCAGCCAACCAGGTCAATACCATGAAGCATTGCTGCTGTTTCTGATGTTTCGTAAGATCAGCAACAGACTGGTTACAATTTATATTTCATATTAATATTTTCTTAACGAAGATCATGTTTAAGTTTTTGAAGAGAAAAAGGAGCCTTAAAATGCTTCCCAAAAAAAGTTTGCCTTGAAACCTCTGACTGGTTTATCAGATAGAAAACAATCTCGTGACGCGCGATCTTCAGAATTAAATTTTCTTGAAGATTTATGGGTTTTAAATATATCATAATCGTGGATTGCAGCAGAAAACTGCCGTAAGACTAAAAATTGTTATGACATAAGGATAAAAATGCATGTCCATTGAGGATCTATGCGGTAGTCAAAACAAGCCAGATTAGTTCCCCATGGTTCCAGTGATGGTGGATATTCTACACATTCTTCAGATTTATGTTCCAGCATGAACTTTGGTAGGGTATCGTTTCAAATTTCAGCTAGATACATCTTTGCTTGGCATAGTTCAAGGAATTCGAATCCAATTTTAAATGTTAGGTTCGAAAACAGGTTTGAATATCTCGAGATGCAATACGAAAAGTTGAGGCGTTACAGTACATACTTAAAAAATTGATTGATTTCTAGTAATATTGGTCGAGTTGCAAACAAAAAGTAAACCGTGACAAGGAAACAGTGACAGTGACAGATACAAAGTTCAAGAACACATTCTATCACGTTGTCAGTTTTAAAAATTTATCGTTATGGGTTTTACATATTAGTTTGAAATTTATTTGAAATTTTTAGCACTGAACGCCCAACTAATCAATTTTGAAATGCTTGCTTCCAACATTTCAAACATTTGAATGACTCCAATTCCAAAATACAGGCCTATTGTGCCTCCAAGATCAGATAACAACTTAGAGAAAGTGTAAGCAGCAACCTCATGAAGGACATAAACGCGATTGTCTGGTACTTTCACTGTAAATTCTACGTCTTGATGTCCCAAATAATACTGCGAATGGGACATGTAACTATACAAGATAGACCGGCATTTTCTAGGACAGTTATAGTCTTCAGGAAAATCAAAGTTAGCATCAGTGCTAAGCGCCACTGCCTCAGCATGAAATAGTTGAATTATCGTAGACGCTCTTTGTCCAGGAGAAAATCTTGTAGCGGGCATCCTGAAATGTACAAGATAACACATAGAAATTATTGTTTGAGCAGTAACAGATTGGTGATGACTGAAGCATGCAGGTCCCAGTATCACATAAGTGATCTAGAAATCTAGAATTTATCTTATTAAAGTAACGTTAAGAAAATATTTTAGAAAAGGTAATTTATTTGAGTTTTGATTTATAATGATGCGTAACATTCATTGGTGACAGCTGCTACTTAGAACTTTACCACCTTAAATGAAAATTTGGACTGTTTATCAACCCAAAAGATAAAGCAAAGCAGGAAAAAAAAAAACACTTTGTATTTTTCTCACAAACTTGCCAATTAGTTAGTCCAAGGTAGGGTTGGCACCATGACAAGAGTAGTGTGAAAATACGACGTGGATAGAAGATAACAGATAGAAGTGACATAATCGGGTGAACGAGGAAACCAGCCGAAAAGCTGGTTTGGAGCCGAGTGGACGAGAAATGGAGTCAAACCGGGGGACATAAAGGATGGCTTATTTAGAATTGTGCGTTTCTTATGGCTGTTTGTTAGGTGAACAGCTGTGTGGTTGGCTTTAAGCTTAGTGGAATTTGATCGAGCCAACCATACGTGAGGCTTTACAGTTGCGCCCTCAATAGTACGACTGTTAAGCAACAAAATCATGTACATCTAACTAACAGTATAAAATTTGGTACACAAGTCATTCTTAGCAGTACAAAATCGTACTAGCTATAGAACTACCACGAAATCCCCCTTTGTCGCCCTATGCCACCTATGTCTCCTTCATAAAGAAATTCTTCTTTCTGATCGTGCTGAGCATGCATTGTGGTAAACAATTCATTCTAAGCAGTTGAAATAGATTGTAGCAACATACATAAACACACAAAAACATACATTGTAGCAGTAGAAATCAACCTACATATGAAACCCCAAGGTCCCCCAGTGGCTCGCCCTTATGAGGGTGGTGACCAATAAGTTCTTTTTCGATTAATCCTGCTAAGAATGAACTGTGTACGCTACAAATTGTTTGCTTTTAGCTCTATCTGCAAAGCTGTTTGTATAAGCCTTAGGGCACAGGGGTCTTAGGAAGTATCTCAAGCGGGTTCCATAGTTAGTTTGATTTGCACTTCAAAGAGTAACTTGTGCACCAAATTTCATGCTTTTAGCTCGATCTGAAAATATTGTTGGTCAAGCCGCAGGGAGGAGGAACAGGGACACGGGTGGCCAAAGGGGGAGAAGGGCTCATTTCATAGGGGTTCCATAGATGGTTCGATTTGTACTTCTAAGATTTTTGTTGTTGTTCTTGCTTGGTCAAGAAAAAAAATAACATATCTACATCATGAAAATCGTATAATGTGTGTGCGTGCGTGCATGCGCGCGTGTTTGTAGCTCTACTCGACTGGAACCAAAGCACCTACAAAGATGGGTGTAGGACCAAATGAAAGCTAATTAAATTGCACTTCGGTTAGTCCTATTTTTATTTCTGTGACTTGTTTTTATGACCCTCAAATATGCGAAAGAACCTGAAAAAGCAACGTCAACGTTTTTTTTAAATGTCATGATGTTTGTTCATGACGTCATAGTTTTTTCATGCAAATCTCATTGACCGTAGACAAATTACGCCAATGGAGCGAGTGAAGTGAGCGATGTGGCAAGCTAGTATTAGTCCTGCGTGTAAGCAGCACATTTTTCCAGAAAACTGCACTTGGTGAGGATAATCCCATCTTTGGTGTACTTTAAGTCTACACCCATGAGAAACTTTTAGGAAGGGGTGCCCACCTGAATCCTGTTCAAAAACTAACATGGCCGCCATTTTGCTTTTAAAATGGGACCATACAATGAAAAAATTCAAAATTATACTAATGTATGTAAGTCTGATGTCAATTGCTAGGTTTTAAGGTTTGCCGAATTCAAAAAACTGCTCTAAAAAGGTGCCAGGACTCCACATGACAAGATATCCAAGATGGCGGCGAAAATGGTGGCAAAATTCAAGCGTTTTTCATTATTTTAAAATTTAATTATAAAGTAGAGACAGATTTGCATTAGTGCTCAAAAACGTGAGTTCCTTTGCAATGACTATAGTAACTGACAAACACCAGATCGATTCCGTAGTGTAGTGTATTCATAATTACGAGCTAAGCTGCGGCTGCTTCTCTCTGCTGTAACACTGTATTTTCTTCAATTCACCGTAAGTTATACCATTAAAGTGATGCAGCCCTTTAAAGGGCTTAGGTATCGTGTAGAGATGTGTATTTTTCAACATTGGTATTAAACGGTGTACGTCAATTAAGCCCTAAGCTATGGCAGTTTATCTACGTTGTAGTGATGTGGATTTTTTTGTGTATTTACCACACGTTACATCGTCAAATTCCTGCAGTAACCGTTCTAAATAAGATAAATGGAGGTAACATAGGCTTAGATGAAAGATGGAGATATTTATTTTGGAACAAGGGCAATTAAAACGATTTATTGCAATTAGAAGCTAAGCTGCTGCAGTTTATCTACGTGGTAACACTATGCTTTTGTTTCTATATATCAGAAGTTATATCTTTAAACTGCTGCAGTAGTTCTAATTACGATAAATGGATATAAGTCGGCTTAGATGAAAGATGGAGATGTATCTGTTCCAACAAGCGTAATTAAAATATATCCATTGATCATACTAATAGCGGCTACCGAATCATGTTAACGACGTGACTTAGAGTGTATTGAAGTAAGCATGGAGCTACAGCTCAGCTATCTCCTAATTAGGATAAACCGTTTTTATTACTTGTCTTTGCATTTACATTTTGCTACCTTTCATATAATCTTAATTACATCCATTTATCATAATTAGAACTCACACCGCATCACTTTAAAGATGTAGCATGCGATGAATTGAAGAAGAAAGCATGGAATGTAGCATGTAATGTAATTACGTCCATTTTTCTTAATTAGAACGGCACTGAAGCAGTTTACAGATGTAATTTGTGGTAAATAGACGCAAAATGCACACTAATAAGGTGTAGATTAACAGCCATAGCTTGGCTCCTAATTACTATAAATCGTTTTAATCACCCTTGTTCAAAAATATACATCCCCATCTTTCATCTAAGCCTACTTACTTCTGTTTATCTTAATTAGAACGGCTACTGCAGCAGGTTAATGATGTAACTTGTGGTAAATAGACGCAAAATGCACTTCACTACAACGTAGATAAACTGCCTAGCTTACCTCCTAATTACAATAAATCATTCCAATTATCCTTGAAGGATAATATACATCGACACCTGATGTCTAAGTGTTTTGGCTGCAAAAAAGATATTTTGGAAGGGGTTAATTATTTCTTATGCCGAAAAGGGCTGTAATAGTTTATGAATCCTAAACCTACAATATTATTCAGTGGGGAAAAATACATCATAGAAATCCAATTCCATATTTCTGATAGAATAGCTCTATCATGCTGCTTTGTTTGCCTGCTACTGTGTTTGTTTCTTTTATGTATTTTAATATATATTTTTACTTACCTATAAGATGTTGTAGTATTAGAATAGATTTTGTTTTCCAACCAACGAAGGAGACATGTAGAAACTGTTATCCCATCACTGCAAATTCTGCTGCTGGTATTACGATTAATTACCTGTTAACAGGGAAGATAATACTTTAAAAAAATACTACATAATCAGCAAGAGTGATTTTACCTATAGGAAACAGAAGACATCTTAATTTGTAAGGAGAAAAACCTATTCAGTTATAGGAAATAAGGAAATAATTGTTAGAAACTTAAAACAACTATCCCTTTCATTTTAACATAATTATAGAACAATGACAACTATTCCATGAAGATGAATAATTCTGGCTAAAACAAGTAGATTCACTTTCAAGGCAATAAAGTGCAGTAAAACAGTGTAATGGTGTGGCCAAATAAGAAATCTCACATGACTCATTAAGAAGGACATGGTAAAAAAAACACGTTGTATGTATCAAACTGATTTTTTTCTGGTTGATTTGAACATAACCACCAAAAATCCAGTTGGAAGATACTGCATCAACATCAAAGAGACAAGTAGGCTACACAAAAAGAATTCTTTGAAGTTAAAAATGGAATAAAAGCAACAATGCATTCCATAAACATTGACGTAGCATAAAAAGCACATTACAGCACAGAAGCACACTACAGCAATAGAACTCATTACTAACTGTAGTGTGCTACTAATGTTATGCCGATGTTTATGGAATATATCGTTGCTCTTATTCCATTTTTAACTTTAAAAAAACTCTTTTTGTGTAGTCTACTTGTTCCTTTTATGTTGATGCAGTATCTATCAACTGTATTTTTGGTGGGTGATTTGTTCAAATCTCTCATGGTGCCTCTCTCTTTGAGTAATGGAAAAATCAAAAAGAGAAGCACAATGAGAAACTTTAGAAAGTAAAAGGTTCAGAAAACTGTAAATAATTGATATCTGATTTCAGCCTCCTTGAAAACAACTGTTGGAAATAGAATTTATGCTTTCCTGTTAAAAAAACGTGCATTTTTTCCGTGTTGGTGCTGATAATAGATGTGCTCAGTTAACATTTATGGTAATTTTAAAACATACATACTTCAATAATCTGCAAGGTCAATATAACTCCCATTTCAAATTGGTAATTATTTTCACTGTTAATGATGGAGAAAGGAATGTGGTGCAAATCTTCATTTGAAAAACCTGTATTTATCTAAAATAAATCAAGTGATTTGAAATAGTATGGTTTACTACTGAACAAAAAGATAAAGGTGATTTCTAACTTTTATCACGTAGGGTACAAATTTAAATGAGGAACAGAGAAGCAACAATTATTTTCCCATTCACCGACACATAGACGCAACTGCAGTTTTGTGTAAAGGGAGAGCTACACACCTCGTTGTAAATTTCTATATAAGACTACCCCACAATAAGTAAGACAGACTTATAATTTGAAGGTCTATCCCCAGGCTAACCTTAACATTCATTTCCTTTGCGAAAACTGGCCATTTTCATAATCGCCAGCGAAGTTACAGCCACTTGCAAGTAATATGGCTAACGGCCACCATTAACAGTTTTGAGTTCTGACTGTAACTGGCCAGCATTGGAGCTAGTGTGAATACACTGCAAACAGGAGCACATCACATCACACTTAATAACCAGAATATGAAAAAATATTCATGCAGCAACCATTGAAGACTTCGCTCGTCCATGACACGATTTTGTTTTTATTTTTGTTTGCAAAGGCAGTGTCATTATTGACACCCAACAAAACACACTCCTCACATCAACACCTCACTCACTTACCCACATCGAAAGAATGTTCAAACACACCACCTCATGAGCTGAAGTGGAATTAAGCTTACCAGCCATGGAATTGAGCATACCTGGAAATCGCTGATCTATTTCCTTCTAGGATTTGTTTATATTCTCCCTGTGTTGTTTTAATCTGTTTCCTTGGTGATGTACAGTATTGGACAATGAAATTTAGACAGTTTGGAAGGGGCAACTAGAAGTCTGCATCTATTTATCATGCCTGGTTATGGGAAATCCTTGAATATTACAAAGTTGTTAAATTCAATAAACAAATAATAATACCCGTAAAATAAATACAACACTGTGTCTGCGATGCAACTGAAAAAATAAAATTTGTTGAACACAGAATAAAGTCAGTCAAACACATAATACTGCAAATCTCTATTTATGGAATCTGGATAGGCAAAGAAAATGTGGTGGCTTCTTCAGTCCCAGTACAGGACAGGAAAAGTATTATGCATGACAAAACCTATCAACTGACTTCAAAAGTATTACGCCATTTAGTTATAAATATAAATAGAGCAACAGTTTTAAAATTGATTTTGTTTTAAAATCGATTTGAAAGTCAATTTTGCTGTTTTGTTTTAAAGAAATGCATTCAGAAACTTTGAATTTAGTAATAAAAAGCTGTGGAAAGACAATCTTAGGGGGAAATAACTGGAAAAAACAGCCAAAAAAAAAAAAAACAAAGAAAAAGATTTCCGCCAAGGGAAAAAGGAATGGACAGTAATCAGTCAATAGAAAAAATATGCCGTGAAAATAAAAAAAAACCTCGAAGATCACGGTCGGAAAATAACAGAAGGAAAACAATCCGAGGGAAAAAACTGAGGAAAGAACTGTTTCCTAGTGAAATTTCTTACCTAACCTAGCTTGTTTAATATTTCTAATGCGTGGTCCAGTGACAACCTGAACACTGCACTGTGAAAGAGGTTGGCACTAATGGCCTAGTTGTCGACGCACCATTAAGCCTCAACCCCCCCCCAACCCGACCTATAAAAACAAATCAAACAAAAAACATTAAAGAAAAAAAAAACAGTTTCCTTCGGTTATTTCCGTGGCCTTTTTTTGTGGCTTCTTTTTTCCTTTGACTTTTTTCAGTCTTTACTTTAGTCCTAATCCACATTCGGAGTTTCATTTTCTGGCAGTGTGTTGCCAGAAGTTGTGATTTTTAGAGGTTTTACAATGGTTACTCTTCCCGCGCGAACCCCCCCCCCCCCCTCCTCCTTCCTAACGCAAAGCGCAGTCTGACTGAGTATTGTCTGAGGGACCATGCCAAGAAAAGAAGCTCCTGAGTTGAATACTTTCATCAATCAAAAAAGAAAGTTAGAGGTTAAAAGTGATCAGATACCGCACTAGTTCTAGCTATAAGTTGAACGAAGTTTAATAGAAGATGTATGAGCTGATCTGGTCGAACGAATACCGACCAATAAGAGGTTGCCTAAGTCGTCGACTTAGGGATTAACGTAAAGTTTGGAACCGAACGTTCCACACAATCAGGTCACAAAACATGGGGCAACTTTGCGGAAAAAGTTTCTATTATCGACTTACGTGGCGAATTTGACTTCAATGAATGCAAGCCCTTCTTTTTTGGTTGGCACAGCCTTCCCCCCCACCCCCTTCCTCTAGTGATTCTGCCGCTGGTTCAGCCAATAATTAAAGGATAAAGGAATACTAAGCCCAATGTTTCCGGAATTTTCATTTGCAGCTTGCATTTTGTGGTTGAATATTAGTCCCCAAACTAAAGTCATTAACACTATTTTCTTACACCAGGTCAAAAGTGAATTACGCCAGAGTTTAAATCGCAACAAGCCTTGTTCGGGGGAGGATTCAGATGTTTTCGGGTCGCCCAGGGGAGGAGTCGAGGAGGATGATTCAGTCTTAAGCCCGTCCTAATGCCTTCACATTCCATCGTTCAGTGGAACTGCCAAAGTTATCGAACCCATGCAGAAGAGCTGCGGCTGCTTTTGTCGCATTGGCGACCTCTGTGCTGCTGCCTTCAGGAAACTTGCTTTAAGGCGTCGGATAATCTGGTTGTTAGGGGTTACTCTGTCTACCGTCTGGATGCGGACCCTGTGCCACGTGCACATGGTGGTGTTGCAGTGCTGGTTCAACACTCTCAGCCGCATGCCAGTGTGCCTCTGCACACTAGATTTCAGGCGGTAGTAGTTCGAGTTTCTTTTCAATTCGATATTACTGTCTGTTCGGTTTATTTACCGCCGGATGAGGTCTTTGGGGTTGGTGACCTGGAGGACCTGGTTCGCCAGCTTCCTGCCCCGTTTCTCCTGCTGGGCGACTTTAACAGCCACCACGTCCAGTGGGGAGGACCTAATACTGACAACAAGGGCAGGATCCTTGAGGAGTGGATGCAGAGGGGGTCCGTTTGCATCCTGAACGATGGAGCC